>OX596073.1:12688368-12868368 GCA_951394005.1 Protophormia terraenovae
CATATTGTCTACTTTAATATCTTGAAAAAAAAAAAAATCGTAAATATATAAGGAAATTTTTTAAATAAATTTTTTTCGGTAGCTCTCATACAAAAATCAGCTTAAGTGGGCAGAATCGAAAATATTTAGAAATAATTCTGTAATTTGTAATCGGTTAGATAATTTCTAATTTCACATAGAAGTAGCAGAGAAGAGTAGCATTTTAAGTTTGGAAGGAGAATCCTATATACCTTTCAGGAGCGTAGCTATGGGATCTCAAAATAGGATAATAATGGCATAGAAAATTTTTAAATTTTCCTTACCCAATTATAACGATTTTTATATTATCTTAAAGCTCTAGATAAATTTTTTGAAAAGCAAGTTTGCATAAACTATTTATCTTATATATTTTTCGAGTTATTAATTTAAATTAAAAACTTAATTTTGCTAGATCTTGGATAAGATGTTTCCATATTTAATTAAACATATTCAACAGCTTTTATTATATATTTTGTAATTAGTTTAACAACAAAATTATGTATTGAATAATATAAATTTTAAGTCGCTATCTTTATTGAGACCAAAAATAAACGATTTTGAATAGGAAAATTTTTAAAAATTAGCAAGCAGACGGACGGAAGGACAGAATTCTCTAAAGAAAAAATTTAAAAATTCAAAAATATATATTTTTTTTACTTTAAAATCAATACTAAAATAAAATATAAATAATAAAATATTGATATCAACTTTCCTAGAATTAACGCATTTTTCGACACATTTAATCCGAATCTATAGACAGATGGACAGACATTACCATTCTGCCAAAAAAGGTATAGAATTTTATAAATAATTTTCTTTTATTTACTAATAAATAATCTATCAAATAAAGGAAATTTGAAGTCGATATCTGTATTGAGTCCAAAAATTAACTTTTTTGAATAGGAAAATTTTTGAAAATTAGCAAAACTGACGGACGGAAGGACGGACATCAGAATTCTCTTAAGAAAACAATTTTTAAATTTCAAAAATAATTTTCTTTATTTTTGATCAATATATAAACAAAATATAAATATTAAAATATTGATATCAAATTTACCTGAATTAAGCGCAATTTTCGACCCATTTAAAACCAATGTATGGACAGATGGACGGACATTACCATTCTGCCAAAAAAAAGTTTTGGAATTCTAAAAATGCATTTTTTTAATTAATAATAAATACAAAAATAAAATGTGATCATTAAAATAGTGATAACAACTTTCCCAGAATTAAGTGCCATTTTGGACACATTTAAAAGCAATGTATAGACGGATGGACGGACATTACCATTCTGCTCAAAAAGATCGTATAATTCTAAAAATGCATTTGTTCACTTACTAATAAGTATAAAATGTGATCATTAAAGTGTTGATATCACCTTTTTCTGAATTAAGCATAATTTTCTAACCATTTAACCCCAATGTAAGGAAGGACAGACGGACGGACATTACCATTCTGCAAGAAAAAAATTAATTTTAAAATTCTAAAAATAAATAGGAAAATAAAACGTAATCATTAAAATATTGATAACATATTTGACTGCATTAACCGCCAATTTCGAGCCCTTTTAATACAATGTGAACCAACTGTAGCACTATTTTATGTTTATAAGGAGTTTAATCGAAAAAATCATATTTAATATTCAATAACTTGGAAACGGTGGATCTTACAGTTTCGGCTTTTTTATATTTAATCGATATTATACAAAAATATAACTTTTATAGTTCTAGCCACTACTTATGAACTCGTGGACCTGTTTCTGATAACCCTTCTATTAGCGATTTGATAGTTGTTTCAGTTACTTTTTTAACATAAAAAGCTGTGAAAAATCTGCCAATACATACGTTTCGTCGTCTATTATACAACAAGAGTATATTTGTATGAAATTTTATTTTAATTTCCGTGCCCTTTTCTTGGCTTCAAAATTTGTTGAAGCATTCCTGTCTGCAACTTTTTGGACTTTGTATGTTTTCAACTCCGCATTAGCTTTAACTTTTCGCAGCAAATAGTCAGAGCACTGAGCTAACCAGGCAGCTTTTCTATCAGATGGCCTGTAGATTAATAATATATAATAAAAAAAAGTTAGTAGAATGTAACTTGATTGCAAAATTTCTCCAAAGACTTTAAATTTAGCATTTTTGTGTTTTTTTTTTTTTTTAATATAAATTTAATATTTAAACATTAATAAAATTTAAACGAATAGTGTTATTTTATTGAAATTTCAGTATAATATGTATAAACTTGTCCTAAAATCAGAGAATAAAAAAAATTCCCACTTTTTTACATGCAAATACCCAAAATCCCAATCTGTATAAAACGTGTTAAAAAAATTGACTTTTTTCATTGAAATGGTCACCCTGTCGTTATAAGGCTTGTCCTTCAGAAAATACTTTTTGGGTGTTTACCTTACATATAGAGCTATAAAATTAAAATAATTTTAAGTCGATCCCAGCTTTGCAATTTGAGAACTTAACAAAAAAAAAAAAAAAAAAATTCAAAATTGACAAAATTTGGATAGGGCTTGTGGGCAGACCTTTACCCCAAACTCCTCCGAATTTACTTTACACGCATTTAATTAAGATTTCTTTTGAAAGCATTAAAAAAATTATAAAGCCCAGAACAAACAAGCGCGAATGTTATATTCGGCCCGGCCGAATCTATATACCCACCATCAACTTTTTCAAATTTTGCATTATATAGAAGGGGGTGGTAAAGAGGGCGGACCACGCCCATTTTTTGTTTCCGAGTTTATATCGATCCCCGAACTATACTTACAAAATTTCGTTGTCGTACATGCTTTTGTTGAAGAAATATCAGCAGAAAAGTATAAAACGGACATCCTGTGTTTCTAGTTTTTAACCCATAACTTTTTTGTTTCTTAACCGATTTTGCCCATTTTCAATACCAAACAAACCTTATATAAGATAAACATTTTTGCCAAATTTCGTCCCCCTACGTTGCTCCGTCCTATCCTGCTTTCAACAGACGGACGGACATAGCTAGATCGACTCAGAATCTAACCAGGACCCAGAAAATATATACTTTGTGGGGTCTTAGATGATTCCTTCGACATGTTACACACGGAATGACAAAAACAATATACCCCCCATCTTTTTGATGGTGGGTATAAAAACAAATTCTATCAGCGAATAAATATTACCACCTTTTTGGAAAAAAAAACCAAAAAATTTAAAATTTTTTTAAACTTTTTTTATAACTTTTTAACCGATTCATATAATTCTTGCAACAATATTATTTAGAATTTTGTAAGGAATCTGGCGAATATTTAGAAAAAAACGAGCTTAAAAATGAGGTAAACATTTATTTCGACCCGAATATCTCTTAAACTAAAAGAGATAACCTTTTTGTAGAGATTTACAAGGATTATTCATATTAAACATTTCTTTTCTGTCATATGTCATGTCATACCTACCATACCCGAGATGGCCAACTTTGGAGGGCCACCCACTTCCCCCTTAACCTGCTAGGAACCTGTTCTCCTCCAAATCAGCTCGAAAACACCTCAGCTCTGACCATGTGAAATTTTATTAAAATATCTATAACAGTTCAATAGTTACTAAATTATTTCCAAAAAAGCGTTCTGGAACCACTATGTGCCATTAAAACTGACATATTTTTCAAAAGTAATTAGATAAAAAATTTAAGATAATTAGATAAAGAAAAAATATTGCTTCCGGAAAAAGTTAAGAGGCCAAGCTGTATTAAGATTTTTCGATCTCACTCCTTCTTAATATTTTTAATATTTTCTAAACTATGTATTTAATTTCTTTTCTAAAACATTTACATTCAATTTGCAAAAGAAAATGTTTAAAATATAAAATCGAAAGTCTTTTTAGTATTTTTAATTTAATAATTGTCCCCTAGGCTTCTTATTTAATATATTTTAAATGTGGTTTTTTTTTTATAAACTTTGCTACTAAGAAATAATTTCCGTTTTTAATCCCTTAAAAAAATCCAACTCCAGTTTCATTTTGCTGTAATCTTAAAATAACAAAAACACTAAATTTAATAAGGGGCCATTATTAAAACACCAAACATAACTAGTATGTATGTATATGACACTATATAAACCCGCCATTGTTATTATTTTTGTCTACAGACAATAAATAAATAACAGTATCTCTATAGCAAACAATAAAATAACAAAGAAAAAATAAAAAGAATAGAATGAATATGTCAAAATAAGTATGAAATAAAAAAACAATATGGTTGCCTTTAGCAAATAATAATTAAAATCTAAACAAAACATCAACAACACTGAACCACAGTGTTGAGAATTCTGAGTAAGTAGTTAATATAATATGAGTATAAATACATGGTAATAAACTTAAAAAAAGAAAAAAAAAAACAACTTAATAATGTGTTTTTTAATATAAATATTTTGTATTTTTTATTATAAAAAAAGAAATAATAATTGTTTCTAAAGTAAATAAATATTTACTTTAATATTTAGTTGTTTATCCTTATTTTATGTTCACCCTCTATTTTTGCCTAAGTATTGTTAATACAAAGAGAGAGAGAGAGAGAGAGAAGAGGGTAAACTAACTCTCTGTATACTTATATTCTTTATACTTAGTCATATGTATATTAATAAATTTATGCATGTAAATTGTATTTACATATTTTTTTTTGGTTTGTCATATTGTTTTTTTTTTTCTTTGTTTATATTGTTTTGTTGTTGTTTTTATCGTATTTATGGCAATATTTACGCTGTTGTTATTTCTAATGTAAACATAATAATTACATTTAATTGACATCACTGAACATTAAATTTAAATTATATACAGGGACTCACAATAATCACCATTTTTCTCTGCTTCTTCTATTTATTAAATTTTTAAAAAACAAAAAACAAGAAACAAAAAACTGAAATCAAATAAAGCCATATACACCTTTTAAACAATTATTTAAAAAATAATAAAAATAAAAAATAATATACAGGGTTAATCACAGGTTATAAAAATTTTAAGTTAAATAGAATAAATTACACAGGGCAGCACAAAATGTAAATATTCGTGATCAAGTTCCTAAGCCTATAAATCACCATAAATTACTTTTTTCAATTGATTTCAGTTCTCGAGATAAATCTTTGTATTGAAAATTAATAATTAATAATATTGCAACATAATTCGAGAATAAAATAACAGATTTTGGTTTAATAAAATGTCAAAAGTTTTAATAAAAATTATCTTGAAGTTATTAATTATACCCTACACCACCATAGGTGGTTGGGGTATTATGTGTTTGTGCTGATGTTTGTAACGCATAGAATGAGTTATCCAATCGACTCAGAATCACTTTTTAAATCGATCTAACGATGTCCGTCCGTCCGTCTGGCTGGATGGCTGGCTGGACGGATGGCTGTCCATGTAAACCTTGTGCACAAAGTACAGGTCGCAATTTTGAAGATAATTGAATGAAATTTGGCAGGTGGAACTTTTATGATACAAGGACGAAGCCTATTGAAATTGGTCCATTATTTCAACTACCCCCCATACAATTGTCCCCCCGGAATAGAGTTTCCACACTTAAAAATGTCTTAATAATAAGAATATTTTAATGAAATTTGGTCCAAATAAGTTTTGTGCAGGTACCAATCTTTGTACCAAATTTTATGAAAATCGGTCCACGATTGACCATAGCTCTCATATAAACCCCCCTTCCGAAAATCACTTTAACGTGCATAAATCCCATACGAAAGATAGTATCAAGTTAATATTCGACACAAATATTATAGGCCGATTAGTCTGTCATTGTTTTTGTTTAAAACTCTGGAAAAAGTAGCCGATGTCCATGTCAGGGGAATTTTTGCAGGGCACAACATGCCTACCTAAAGCAAAACCACATTCCAGTTTACGTCTGAGTAGTTCGAGGAAAGTTGTGACAAGAGGTACTCCACAGAAGGAGTATTACTATGGCGGTTCAATATTTCCATTACCTTTCGAACTTACCTCGTAGATATATGAAATGCAACACTGTTCCCATCAAGCACCACCTGTTAATAGACTACTGTCAAATTTTGAGCAAGTGTCGTCATTTACTTTGCGTTTAACAGCTGTTCAAAACATACAACCTCGTGTATTTTTCTAAAAATGGAAAAAAATGAATTTCGAGTGCTCATTAAACATAATTTTTTGCGAAAAAAAGCCTTCAATCAAACTAAGGAAAGGCTCGATAAATACTATGAGGACTCTGCACCATCGATTTCAATGGTAAAAAAGTGGTTTACTGACTTTCATTGTGGTCGCACAAGTACAAATGACGCTGAACGTTCTGGACGGCCAATTGAGGTCAGTACACCCGACCGAAGAGTAAAAGTGCGTGAGATTGTTGATGCCATAGGCATTTCATGTGGCAGTTTGGTTTCGATTTTAAATCATCAGCTGGGTTTAAGAAAGTTGTCTGCAAGATGGGTGCCGCGTTTGCTCTCAATTGACCATAAACAATAAATGGCGAATATTATGTCAACTATTAGACCGATTTAATGAGGATTTAAAAAGAAAACGACCCCATATGGCCAAGAAAAAAGTTCTTTTTCATCAAGATAATGCACGGATGGGCTACGAATTGGTACTTCATCCGCCATATTCTCTGGATTTAGCCCCTAGTGACTACTTCCTATTTCCAAACCTAAAGAAATGACTCGGTGGAACTCTTTCCACTCTTTCAGCTTCAACGATGAAATTATTGACCAAACAAATGCCTATTTTAATGATCTTGAAAAATCCTATTTTTTGGAAGGGATACAAAAACTGGAGAAACGTTGGACTAAGTGTATTGAGTTAAAAGGAGATTATGTTGAAAAATAAATTTTTGTTTTGCAAAAAACACTGTGTTTCATTCAAAAAGTCACGGACTTATTGATCCGCCCTCGTATCTCTACTCTTGTGGAACCTTGTTGTGAACAAAGTCCTTTAACAGAGGCACCAAAGTAGTCGCATATACTGACGATGTTGTGCTCCTTATCAGGGGAAAATTTCTCTCCACGATTAGTGAACTCATGGAATCAGCTTTGGGCTTTCTACTGACATAGGCTAGGGAGAACGGTTTAGGACTAAATCCTACAAAGACCGAACTAGTGCTTTTCACTGGGAATCATAAGATTTCGGTTTTCAAGCTACTATCTTGGCGTGATCCTGGACTCAAAACTCTCGTGCAAACGTAATGCTGAGAGTCGTATGCAGAAAGCACTACCTTCGAGAAAAGATGTGGTCTGAAACCGTATATTGTTCATTGACTGTATACTGCAGTTATTAGACCCATTCTTATCTACGGAGCTCTTGTATGGTGGAGGGCAGTAGATTGGTTTGTCTCTCAATCTCTGTTTCAATGAGTTCCACCCCCCGGGCCAGTTTGGAGACTATGCTAGACATTCTTCCCCTTAATATTTTCATTAGAAATATTTCCGCCAAGTCCGCTCTATGACTCAAAGAGTCTATATTGAACTATAATGAATGTAATAGGCAGATCAACTCTTAAACAGGGAACCGATTATTTGATACCGAAAATTAATTTTGATAGAACTTTCGGCAATAGAATACCATCTAGCGAAGATTAGGCAACAAATTCCGTTTTTAAGGAATATGCAATCTCTGTATTCACTGATGGATCGAAAACGGATACTGGCACTGTCTCGGGTATTTTATCTGATGACATTTCGAAGTCTCTCAGATTATCCAATTCTTGTACAGTTTTCCAGGCCGAAGTATATGCTATCAACATGGCAGCGAAACGAATTTAGGAGTTTCAATTCTGCGCTTCGAACATTGATATATAACATTGATATATATTTAGACAATGGTGCAATCAAGGCTCTGAATTCTTCCATTATAAGATCCACCCGGAGGTGTCTTAGCTGAGTTAAGACACCTCCGGGTGGAGTTGAGTTCCGGGCCATACAGGTATACGAGGTAACAAAATGGCAGATGAATGCGCAGTAAGTGCATTGTCTTTGGACGGGGCAATCGCTTGCGAAGACATTACCCTTATTAATGCCTTATTAATTTAATTACATAATATCACATAATTATATCGGTATCGGTATATCGGTAACAAACTAAAAAACCGGTAAATCCGTTATTATTAAAAAAAAACTAGACAAAAACTTAAAATAGTTAAAGTTCATTTTATTTGAAATATTTACAGTTTTACGTCAAAATAAAAATATATGGTGCCTTTTTTGCGTTTTAGATTTTTTGCGATTTTTTGAAAAATTATTTTATTTTTTATTTTTGAAAAAAATTATTTTTGCCACATATTTTTGTCAATAATTTTGAAAATATAACAAGGTTTATAAATTATGTAGTTATAAATTGGAGATAATATGAATTTAAATTTGTTGATAATTTTATTTAACCAAATAAAACATTTCATTCCTGAGATATGTTGCAATATGTGTTGCAGCCTCTTTAATTTAATAAGATATCATTACTTAATTGTGTATAAAGTCCACATTTGTTTATGGATTTTTATGAAATTTAGATCATTTTATTGGTTACATTTTACAATTTATAATAAGGTAAACAAATAGATTTTTCATTTGTTTTCGATTTGTTAACATTTTTTTTAAAATAAAAAATTTCAAAATTTTGTAAGAAATTTTATATTTTTTCCGTTACATTTTTTGGTTATATTTTTAGCCGATTTAAAAATGTTGTTGGTATAAATTATAGGAAAATTGAATTAGAATTTTTTGCTATTTTATTAAACCAAATCGTATAAATATTTCTCGAGATATGATGCAATATGTACAAAAACCTTCTTAATTCCCTATATATTAATAAACTCGTTTTCTCAAGAGGTAGAATTAATTAAAAAGAAAAAAAAAAAAAAAATTGTGATTTATAAGTTTAGAAATTTAAAAGTCTAGAACTCATGATAAGCTAATAGAAATTAACTAACAAATCCTGCAAAAAAACGTTTTTTTTTTAATTTTCCACAATTTTATTCTAAAATATAAAATTTTTTATTTAATTACTTCTTTTTATACCCTTCATTACAGGTGTAAATGGTATATATAAGTTTGTCATTCCGTTTGTAATTCTCACAATTTTCGTCGGAGATCAAAAAAGTTTACATTTTCGGGATCCTTGTAAGAAATAATGACGACAGGACCATGTCAGTCTGTCCGTGTGTCGGTTGAAATGGCGTTTATGAAGCGCACAGATCACTGACATATATAAAAATATATATCAAACGATCGGAAATCCTTTCGAGAATTTTGCTATTGTAATTCAGCAAGATCGGTTCATACAATGCGGAGATATGTTAAAAAACCGGTTTTTAGAACCGGTTTTCCAGTTTCTGAAGCCTCTGTATATACATACTAGGAACTTTGTTTTTACAAAGAAGTCTCGGAAATTATTTTCTGAATTTTTGTTCTGAAAAAATGAAATAAATCGGTTCAATAATAACTGAGATATCGGACAAAACACATTTTTTATTTTATGAAGCCCTGTTTTAAGCTATAGATTTTTATACAGATCGGTCACAAATATTTTTATAAAATTTCGGTTTTTTGAATCAGCAAGATCGGTTTATAAATGGCGGAGATATGCTTTAAAAACCGGTTTTTCAGTTTCTGGAGCCTCTGCATATACCAGGGACTTCGAATTTTTAAAGGGGGCTCGGAAATTATTTTCTGAATTTTTGTTCTGAAAAAATGAAATAAATCGGTTCAGTAATAACTGAGATATCGGGGAAAACGAATTTTTTATTTTTGAAGCCCTTGTTCAAGCTACATATATAGATCAGTCATAAATATTTTTATAAAATTTCGGTTTTTTTAATAAACCAAAATTCGTTCATAATCAATAGAGTTATGGCCCAACAACAAATCTGTTAAGAATATAAATACACACACAAACATGTACATATATTAAGCATTGTAATGACTATTAGTGACGTTTTTAGTTTTTTTTGTATAGACAAGTAGTTTAGTTATCAACAGTATTAATATAATGAATAACAGTGTCGTTGTTCTTTGTATATGCAGTCTGTATAAAAATAAATAGATATGGAATTGTTGTTGTTTATTTTTAAAAACTAAAACATATGTATCTGTTAAGAATATACATAAATACATACACAAACATGTATATTAAGCATTGTAATGACTATTAGTGACGTTTTTGCCTATAAGACAAGTAGTTTAGTTAGCAACAGAAGTAATATAATGAATAACAGTGTTGTTGTTGTTCTTTGTATATGCAGTCAGTTTGTATATACACACATAAAAAAATAAATAAATATGGAATTGTTGTTGTTGTTTATTTTTTAAAAGCAAAGCCTGCTATGATTGTTTTTTTTTTCATATTCAAATTGAATAAAATTTAGATTTATATATGTGAAAATATGAAAGCATACGTTAAGGTGAAAATTTTATTATTTGTCGGTAATATGGTAATATGATGTTGATAACATTTTTCAATTTCATTAAAGATTAAAATTCATAAAAAATTTCATAAATTATTTATTTAGTATATCTTTCAATTTAGCCCTAAAATTATGTTAATAAATTTCCTTGCCTTCTAAAATATCTAGAGCCTTTTAAATAAGACTCAAAACTAATATAAATTAAATGCTTTTAAAATACTCTCATAATTTTTATGAAGGTTTGCTTTAATATATTTTAATTTTAATTGATATTATAAAACAATAAAAACCTATATTTAAGTTTTTAACTTATGGTGTTTTAATAAAATGTGTCATAAAAATATAAACCATAAACAATTGAAATTAATATTTTATTTTTCACCTCAAAAAGGCAGGTAAATAAAATAAATAAAAAGAGAAAAAATATAAATTAATTAAAAGAAAAAAAAAAGCCAACCATTTTAATGAATAAAAAACAATTTTGCCGACAATATTTTTCTTGTTTTTTTTTGCCATTTTTGCTAATTTATTATTTGCTTTTATTTATTTTATTCTTTGTTCAAATAAATTACTAGAAATAAAGCAACTGAAATGAAAATAAATCTTAAGAATTAATGCAGTTATAAAATAAAAAAAGAACTTTCAAAAGTTCTTAAAAGTCTTGAGAACATTTGATAGTTTTCTTTCTCTCTATTATTGTTTGTTTTTATTTTTTTTTTTTTTATTTTTATAATTTAATGACGAATGCCATCTTCAGGAATTAGAGCAGACGAATAAAATGAATAAATATTAACACAAATGAAAATAAATTAAATTCATATAATAAAATAAAAAAAAAGAAATTTAAATAATAAAAAAATATTTATTAATTAATTAATTTCTTTCTAGTTGCATGAATTTTTTCATTTAACCAAACTACTAAAACGCCATAATTCAGGTTTAAGTTAATGAAAAGAAAAATATAACAAAACAAAAACAACCTTGTTTTAAATCTTGTGGTGTTTGGAATTCTTTTTCATTTTTTTTTTTTTCTAAAATAAAGTCATAATTCATAAATGATTTATTAAATGAGCTTTTGCTACTAACAGAGAAAAAAAACAAACCACAAAGTTTAACTAAAACTAAGTAGTTGTTGTTTAATTTATTTAAAAAAGGTATTTTAGTTCTTAACTTAATTTTTTTTTCTGTATTTTTTTGTAGACATTTTCTTTTGTATTTTTTCATCTTTTGGCGGAGAATTTAAAACAATTCTTATTAGGTCTTTTCCGTTTTTTTAAAGGGTTTTTCTTTGTTGTACACATTTATATAGCCATAACCATATTTACATACTATTATATACATACATATGTATATTATCCCTGATGTCGACAATATATAAAGTTGATGACGATGACGACGAATCGTCGACAACATTAGCATATCAGTGCACGCACGCATTACTTTTAAAGTTGGCTAAACTAAATGTAAATACATATTTACATACATATGTACATTTGTATGTGTTTTGTTATTGCTCATGGATGATCTGTTTGTTGTTATTGTTTTCTTTTCATTGCACAAGTGCCAAAGGCAGGTGTAATGTTTGTAGATCTTAGAGAGGAGCTTGAAAATGTTTAAGGGGAGAAGATTACATTATTAATATTAGTGGATTTTAGTTTATTATTGCTTCTTATAAACAGGCAACAATGTTACTTTGAGACCTAAGTATATTTTGTATGAGTTGCAAGAGCAAAGTGATATAGCGGTCTAGTCTATATGACAGACTATAGTCTATTCCATATGCCAGATAATAGTCTAGTCTCGTTCAGATCTATCTGTCTATCTTAGTCTATAGGCCGGACTATAGTTTAGTTTTTATGACAGTCTATAGTCGAGACTAAAGTCTATAGTTGGGACTATAGCCTAAGTCCAGATTAAATACTATAGTCAAGAATATAGTTTATAGTCAAGACTATAGTCTAAACTCTATAGTCGAGACTATAGTCTGTAGTCAAAATTATAATCCAGACTCTAGTTTATAAAACAGACTATAGTTTATAGTTGAAATTATAGTCTATAGTCCAGATTATAGTCTATAATAGAAATGTTGAGACTATAATTTATAGCCTAGACTATGCTTTATAGTCGAAACTACAGTCCCGACTAAAGTTTATAATCCACACTACTGTCCATAGTTGAGACTATAGTTTATAGTCGTGACTATAGTCTATACTCCAGACTTAAGTCTATGTTCGAGACTATAGACCAGACTATAGTCTATAATCCAGACTATAATTTATAGTTGAGAATTCAGACTAAAGTCTATAGTCGAGACTATAGTCTATAGTCAAAAATATAGTCCAGGCTCTAGTCTATAAAACAGACTATAGTTTATAGTTAAAATTATAGTCTACAGTCCAGATTATAGTCTATAATAGAAGCTATAGTCTCTAATCGAAACTATAGTCTATAGTTCAGACTATACTTTACTTTATAGTCGAAACTACAGTCCAGACTAAAGTCTATAATTAAGACTATAGTCTATAGTTGAGACTATAGATTATAGTCGGGACTATATTATATACTCCAGACTTAAGTCTATAGTCGAGACTATAGACCAGACTTTAGCCTATAATCCAGACTATATTCTATAATCTAGACTATAGTTTATGGTCAAGACTATAGTCTATAGTTGAGACTAAAGTCTATACTCCAAACTATAGTCTATTCTCCAGTATATAGTCTAAATGCAAATAGAACTGAACTATAACCGAACTAAAACTGCACGAGAACTGATTTAGTTCAGTGTGCTAGTACTGAAATAGAACTGAACTAGAACTGAACTTGAACTGAACTAGAACTAGAACTGAACCAGAATTGAAATAGAACTGAACTAGAACTGAACTTGAACTGAACTAGAACTGAACTAGAACTGAACTAGAACTGAACTAGAACTGAACTAGAACTGAACTAGAACTGAACTAGAACTGAACTAGAACTGAACTAGAACTGAACTAGAACTGAACTAGAACTGAACTAGAACTGAACTAGAACTGAACTAGAACTGAACTAGAACTGAACTAGAACTGAACTAGAACTGAACTAGAACTGAACTAGAACTGAACTAGAACTGATCTAGAACTGAACCAGAACTTAACTAGAACTGAACTAGAACTGATCTAGAACTGAACAAGAACTGAACTAGAACAGAACTAGAACTGAACTAGATCTGAACTAGAACTAAACTAGAACTGAACTAGAACTGAACTAGAACTGAACTAGAACGGAACTGGAACAGATCTAGAACTGAACTAGAACTGAACTAGAACGGAACTGGAACAGATCTAGAACTAGAACTTAACTAGAACTGAAGTAAGACTGAATTATAAATAAAATAGAATTGAATTAGAACTGAACTAGAACTTAACTGGAAATGAACTAGAACTAGAAGGGAACTAGAAATGAATTAGGCATGACCTAGAACTGAACTAGAACTGAACTATAACTGTACTGAACTAGAACTAGAACTGAACTAGAACTGAACTAGAACTGAACTAGAACTGAACCAGAACTGAACTAGAACTGAACTAGAACTGAACTAGAACTGAACTAGAACTGAACTAGAACTGAACTAAAACTGAACTAGAACTGAACTAGAACTGAACTAGAACTGAACTAGAACTGAACTAGAACTGAACTAGAACTGAACTAGAACTAAACTAGAACTGAACTAGAACTGAACTAGAACTGAACTAGAACTGAACTAGAACTGAACTAGAACTGAACTAGAACTGAACTAGAACTAAACTAGAACTGAACTAGAACTGAACTAGAAATTAACTAGAACTGAACTAGATCAGATTTAGAATTGAATTAGAAATGAACTAGCTATAGTCCTGACTATATTCCAGGCTCTTTGGCAACCCTTTAAATTCTAAATCATCATAATTTTAATTAAACGGTTTTTTACATTTCATCATTAATAATTTTATTAAAAGAATATAATTTTCCAAAACATTTAGAAAGCCTCATTTATTACTTTAATTAAAAAAAAGCAAGCAACCGCCAGTACTGCTGTTCCTACTCCCCCTCTACTTACCACTTTAAAGTTTTCCTTTCATTTAATTTCAGCCATTTTCTCACTCACACAAATCTTGGGTTGTTTTTCTCTTAACTTCTTAGATAATCAAGCAATTAAAAATTATAAAATTTTTTTTAATAAAATAAAAACCGCAAGAGCAAATAAAAAAAACTATAAAACAGAAGTGATTGGTAAGAAAAAAATAAGTCAGTTAAGTCAATCTTAAAATTTTC
Source organism: Protophormia terraenovae (assembly GCA_951394005.1). Taxonomy (NCBI): domain Eukaryota; kingdom Metazoa; phylum Arthropoda; class Insecta; order Diptera; family Calliphoridae; genus Protophormia; species Protophormia terraenovae. The sequence continues at coordinate 12,703,075 of OX596073.1, forward strand.
TTTCTATGTAGACAAACAGACAGACAGACATATAGAGTGAATGTGGTTGAAACCATAATAATCAACCAACGACGAAACGTGGATCAGTTGTAAGGTACATAGAAGAAAAATGACGTTGAGGCGCACCCAATTTATGTTGTTTTTCTTATAATATTTATAAATATTTAATTAGATTTTTTTTGCAGCAGCAAAATATATTTTTTCTTTAATTTTCTTTTGCTTCTAAAAAAAAAAAAAAACACTGAGAAATGCATATTAAAGTAGTTTCAAAATACAGAAGGAGAAAAAAATACTCTTATAAAATATAAAGAAAAACATCAAGTTAATTATAAATTATTTTAAGCCAAAAATGTGAAGTAAAACTATTTATTTTGTTATTTTCTTGTTTTTTTTTTCTAAACTTAACTTATTTATTTTTTATAATTAAGTTAAACTTGTAAATTTTCATAAATAGAGCGCTAAATTTTTTTTAATTAAAAATTTATACAAAGTATTAAAGGCAATAAATTATACAAAGTTAATATGTGATGATTAAAAAATGCTAAAGAAAGAAAAAACATCATGTCTAGATAAGACAAAATAACATTTTAATTAAATTGAAAAGTTTATAGAAAATTGTTAACTTAGGTTTTAGCAAAGGTTTATAGGAAATTTTAAATAATTTGGTTATTAAAACGCCTTAACATACTGTCTACAATAGGCAATTTTTTATCAAGACAAACGTCAAAATTGACGAGAAAGTGGCAAAATCAACAATATCATGTTGTTTTTTATATATGCAGTTTGACAGCTGTAACAATCAAAAATAATAATCTGCTGTTAAACTAAGGTTACCTTGTATAGATTCGCACTGATTTTGACGTTTGTCTTGATATAATGTTGTTAATATAAACGCTATGTAATGAAGAAAATTTTAAATAACGAGCAGTGACAGAAAATGTACTATTCCTAAGGTACATAATAATCTTCAAGAAGTCCTTTGGGTTTAAAAACAATATAAACACTTGTTAACTACTTTTTCATATAACTTTTTATTTGAAAATGTAGAAAATGGTGTATTTTTTATTTAAAGCTTTAAGTCATGAAAAAAGTCTCTATTATTTTAATTCCTTTTTTAATGCATCTTTAGATCTTTCTTTCTATAATTTGTTATTATATTCAAAGAAAACTTAATTAAAGCCTATAATTAAATTATTACAAACAAATAAATTGTTGCAATACATATTTCATTTTAAATATTTCTTTTATCTGTTTTAAACATGAAATTGAAAATTTAAATTTAAATCGTTTTTTCTTTAAGCTGAATGAACAGGAGAAAAAAAATTAATCTGTATTTTTATGCATTACGATCAAGAAATGAACATAAATTTTAGAATTGAATGGTTTTCTACTCATATGTATTTGTTCTAACTGCGTATAAAGCATCTTTATTTAATGCAGTGAAATGTCACAAAAGTGGACAAAATAGGAACAAATCCAAGCGTTTAATTTTCTGAATCAGTTAAGTTTAATTCAGTACTAGAAGTACAGTTAAATTTTAAATTTAGTTGTAGTTTAATTCTCATTCAGTCCTAGTTCAGTTCTAGTTCAGTTCTGGTTCAGTTCTATTTCGGTTCTAGTTCAGTTCTGGTTCGGTTCTAGTTCAATTCTAGTTCAGATCTAGTTCAGTTCTGGTTCAGTTCTAGTTCAGTTGTAGTTCAGTTGTAGTTCAGTTGTAGTTCAGTTCTAGTTCAGTTCTAGTTCAGTTCTAGTTCAGTTCTAGTTCAGTTCTAGTTCAGTTCTAGTTCAGTTGTAGTTCAGTTCTAGTTCAGTTCTAATTCAGTTCTAGTTCAGTTCTAGTTCAGTTCTAGCTCAGTTCTAGTTCGGTTCTAGTTCAGTTCAAGTTCGGTTCTAGTTCAGTTCAGTTCTAGTTCAGTTCTAGTTCAGTTCTTGTTCAGTTCTAGTTCAGTTCTAGTTCAGTTCTAGTTCAGTTCTAGTTCAGTTCTAGTTCAGTTCTGGTTCAGTTCTAGTTCAGTTCTGGTTCAGTTCTAGTTCAGTTCTGGTTCAGTTCTAGTTCAGTTCTAGTTCAGTTCTAGTTCAGTTCTAGTTCAATTCTAGTTCAGTTCTAGTTCAGTTCTGGTTCAGTTCTTGTTCAGTTCTAGTTCAGTTCTAGTTCAATTCTAGTTCAGTTCTAGTTCAGTTCTAGTTCAGTTCTAGTTCAGTTCTGGTTAAGTTCTCGTTAAGTTCTAGTTCAGTTCTAGTTCGGTTCTAGTTCAGTTCTAGTTCAGTTCTAGTTCAGTTTTGGTTAAGTTCTCGTTAAGTTCTAGTTCAGTTCTAGTTCGGTTCTAGTTCAGTTCTAGTTCAGTTCTAGTTCAGTTCTAGTTCAGTTCTAGTTCAGTTCTAGTTCAGTTCTAGTTCAGTTCTAGTTCAGTTCTAGTTCAGTTCTAGTTCAGTTCTAGTTCAGTTCTAGTTCAGTTCTAGTTCAGTTCTAGTTCAGTTCTAGTTCAGTTCTAGTTCAGTTCTAGTTCAGTTCTAGTTCAGTTCTAGTTCAGTTCTAGTTCAGTTCTAGTTCAGTTCTAGTTCAGTTCTAGTTCAGTTCTAGTTCAGTTCTAGTTCAGTTCTAGTTCAGTTCTAGTTCAGTTCTAGTTCGGTTCTAGTTCAGTTCTAGTTCAGTTCTGGTTAAGTTCTCGTTAAGTTCTAGTTCAATTCTAGTTCAGTTCTAGTTCAGTTCTAGTTCAGTTCTAGTTCAGTTCTAGTTCAGTTCTAGTTCAGTTCTAGTTCAGTTCTAGTTCAGTTCTAGTTCAGTTCTAGTTCAGTTCTAGTTCAGTTCTAGTTCAGTTCTAGTTCAGTTCTGGTTAAGTTCTCGTTAAGTTCTAGTTCAGTTCTAGTTCGGTTCTAGTTCAGTTCTAGTTCAGTTCTGGTTAAGTTCTCGTTAAGTTCTAGTTCAATTCTAGTTCAGTTCTAGTTCAGTTCTAGTTCAGTTCTAGTTCAGTTCTAGTTCAGTTCTAGTTCAGTTCTAGTTCAGTTCTAGTTAAGTTCTAGTTCAGTTCTAGTTCAGTTCTAGTTCAGTTCTAGTTCAGTTCTAGTTCAGTTCTAGTTCAGTTCTAGTTCAGTTCTAGTTCAGTTCTAGTTCAGTTCTAGTTCAGTTCTAGTTCAGTTCTAGTTCAGTTCTAGTTCAGTTCTAGTTCAGTTCTAGTTCAGTTCTAGTTCAGTTCTGGTTAAGTTCTGGTTAAGTTCTCGTTAAGTTCTAGTTCAGTTCTAGTTTGGTTCTAGTTAGTTCAAATCTAGTTTAATTCAAATCCAGGTTGAACAGTGTTCTGCTTAATCGAAGTATCTGTTTCTATTGTCCATTTTCTAAAGCATTTCCTGTTGTTAGATTTCATTGAATTTAAACGTTTTTTAAATGTTTTCTCTTTTTATCTTAAAACGTATTTATGTTCGCTTATATGTAGTTATAATTTTCAATGATCAGTTAGAGTCAGAACTTTTCTTTAGCGCCTTAACAGAAAAAAAATCTGCATGTGGCGCCTAAGCACTCAAGCATACTGCTGTATTCTTCGTAGTATTCTTCTTGTTGTTGTTGCAAAGGTAGACGACATACATCGAACTACAGTAGAAGTGGTAAACTTCTGTTAAAACTTCTTAAAATATTTCACCCCACTGTTAATTTGTTTTTTTTTTTTTTGTTTATTTTAGCTTTTTGTCTTTAAGTTCAAGTCCAGCTGCTTATTTGTATTTTATTTAGAGGACAATATTTTGTTTTTGTTCTCGTATGCTTCCAACATATTTAAAATAAACTAAAAAGTATGTTTGTAGATATTCATAGTTTACATTTAATATGTGCAACGAAAAATGGGTAAGCCCACCGAATATGAACAGAGAAAAAATTCGGCTCAATAGCTAAATTATTTGGTCAAAGTTTAAAAATTTTCAAGAATTTTGTAAGTAGTTTCGATTTTCAGCTTCTATATATTTGATCTTCATATTGAAAATGTCAGATCAAAGGTTATTTATTAAAATATATTATTTTCTTTCAATCGCTTTAAAAAACAAATTTACATTTCCTTTAAACTTTTAAATATTCCACTAGCTCTTTATAAATGTACCTTAAGATATTTTAAGTTTTTAATCAATTTAGACCGAATCTAGTTTATTCGGTGGTACATTAGAATATTTAACCTGCGGCTTATTAAGTGTCACGTTAATATTATTTTTATTTTTTGTTCAAAATGGTTTTTTATTCTTGTTTAAAATTGGCAAAACTATTTTTTTTTTATTTTCATACTGACTGTGTGTTATAGTTTTTTTTTTATTTATTTTATAAAATTGTTGCCGTTTGTTTTATATTTTTTTATCCGTTTTGTGTTCGTCATTGTTGTTATCGAAACATATTTTATGTGTTCGACATAACATCTGACAAATTTCTCTGTTGGACATTTTTATGGTATTTTTTTTTTAGGCAGGTCGCCAAAACAGCGAATAAACTAAAAAAAAAAACAGAGGGAAACATTTAAAACGTTCAATTCAAATGATTTGTTATCAATTGGAATTTTGTAACATGTTTATTAAACGACTTAATTGTGGGGACTCAAAAACCAGTAAGTATTTTTTTAAATATTGTAGACAAGAAAAAAAAAAAAAAACTGTAGTACGAAAAAGTTTTTAAAATTTAAATTAAAAAGAATAAGGCTAAACTTTTGATCCCATTTAAATCCATTTCAGTTCTAACACAATTCCAGTTTAGATCAATTTTAATACAATTATTTGCCACTTCCATTTTAGTTCTAGTTCAGTTCTAATTCCAGTTCAGTTCTAGTTCAGTTCTAGTGCAGTTCTAGTTCAGTTCTACTTCAGTTCTAGTTCAGTTCTAGTTCAGTTCTAGTTCAGTTCTAGTTCAGTTCTAGTTCAGTTCTAGTTCATTTCTAGTTCAATTCTAGTTCAATTCTAGTTCAGTTCTAGTTTAGTTCTAGTTCAGTTCTAATTCAGTTCTAGTTCAGTTCTAGTTCAGTTCTAGTTCAGTTCTAGTTCAGTTCTAGTTCAGTTCTAGTTCAGTTCTAGTTCAGTTCTAGTTCAGTTCTAGTTCAGTTCTAGTTCAGTTCTAGTTCAGTTCTAGTTCAGTTCTAGTTCAGTTCTAGTTCAGTTCTAGTTCAGTTCTAGTTCAGTTCTAGTTCAGTTCTAGTTCAGTTCTAGTTCAGTTCTAGTTCAGTTCTAGTTCAGTTCTAGTTTAGTTCTAGTTCAGTTCTAGTTCAGTTCTAGTTTAGTTCTAGTTCAGTTCTAATTCAGTTCTAGTTCAGTTTTAGTTAAGTTGTATTTCAGTTCTAGTTCAGTTCACGCTCAGTTCTAGTTCAGTTCTAGTTCAGTTCTAGTTCAGTTCTAGTTCAGTTCTAGTTCAGTTCTAGTTCAGTTCTACTTCAGTTCTAGTTCAGTTCTAGTTCTAGTTCAGTTCTAGTTCTAGTTCAGTTCTAGTTCAGTTCTAGTTCAGTTCTAGTTCAATTCTAGTTCAGTTCTAGTTCAGTTCTAGTTCAGTTCTAGTTCAGTTCTAGTTCAGTTCTAGTTCAGTTCTAGTTCAATTCTAGTTCAGTTCTAGTTCAGTTCTAGTTCAGTTCTAGTTCAAGCTCAGTTCTAGTTCAGTTTTAGTTCAGTTCTAGTTCAGTTCTAGTTCAGTTTTAGTTCAGTTCACGCTCAGTTCTAGTTCAGTTCACGCTCAGTTCTAGTTCAGTTCTAGTTCAAGCTCAGTTCTAGTTCAGTTTTAGTTCAGTTCTAGGTCATGCCTAATTCACTTCTAGTTCAGTTCCAGTTAAGTTCTAGTTCAGTTCTAGTTCAGTTCTAGTTCAGTTCTAATTCAATTCTATTTTTATAATTCAGTCTTACTTCAGTTCTAGTTTAGTTCTATTTCAGTTCCAGTTCAACTGTTATTCAAGTTCAGTTTTTAGTTCAGTTTTAGTTCTAATTCCGTTCTAATTAAATTCAGTTCTAAATCAATTTTAGTTCATTTCTGGTCTAGTTCTAGTTTAAGTTTAATTCATTTCCAGTACTGTTTTGACATCCTTATTAAAGTATAAGAATACATTTGTTCATTACTGTTAATATCTGGTAAATATTAAGCAAATCTCTATTCTAACTTCTGTTCAAAAATCTTTCTTATTAAGCAAGTGTTTCCTTATACAATTTGTTTCAACCCCTGTTTTGATTAAAATTAAACAAAATTCTAACAACCTGTCATAATTAGAAACAGTAGAAAATATTTGATCTTTAGTGGCGTCTTCATATACAGCGGCTTTTTACCTACAAAAAGTCAAACACACACACACACTCAAATTTACAAGCGGCACTCATCATTTGACATACAAGTGTCAATCTTCGTCAAGTAAAGATTATTTGTGACAGCATCTATTACATTCTATAAAAATACAAATAAGATGAAAGAAAAAAAACAACCAAAGACAATAAGAATTAAAATAAAACTACAAATTAAGGTTAATTTTCTCCAAGACTTTAAAATATAAAAAAGCGGCTTCTTAGATCTTTTTTTTAATTCCACAAAAATTAATAACTACAATTGATAATTATATTTTATTATTTATTTAAAAAGATACTTTTTGAAATATATAATTTTATATCTAATAACTAGTAAATCATATCAAAAAAATAAATAACAAGATTTATTTCCTTTTACAAAAATAACAAGAATATTAATAAAAGATTTATAATCTTTATGAAAAATTTCTAATGAGAAAATTATTTTTTTTTTTTGTTCATTTGCTGCAAATATTTTCTAAAGTTTAATAGAGTTCATATTTAGTTTTTCTTTTCTTACTTTTTTTGGTAAGTTTAAATCAAAGAAAAATCAATCAGTTAAATACAAAACAAATCCTTTAACTCTTGAAAAAATAAAAGAAAAAAATTATAGCCTTAAGGTCAATTGTTTACTCTAGTCTTTAAGATGTTCTCATAAAGATCTATGAATGAAGATCTCAAAATTTTGAAATACTATACCTTACCAACTACTTGTATAAAAAAGCAAAACTCCTGCTAAGAATTAAAATGATCATAAACGTACTAAGAAATATCTTTAAACTTAAGTAAACAATTTCTTCAATGTAACAACGAATCATATTTATTTTAACTTCAAAAATAATCTAAATTGTAAGTTTACATTTCTTTCAAGTTAAACTTTATTTAACTTTATTTTTTCTCCTTTAATTCTTGTTTTATTTTATTTGATTTTCTGTTACTCTTTCATAATACCCAGACTTAGCAGACTCTATGTCTATCGTTGAGCATTAATCTTAAAAAAATAAAAAAAACATTTAGAAAAATGTTTAAGAAAAGAAATATGTTGTATAAAGTATATTTAAGATAAAATAGCCGCCTTTTTATTGATATAACATAAAACTATAATAAAAATAAACAACTATGTAAGCAATTTTATTAGTACAAGTTAAAGTTTTTTAAGTTTTGTTCACGTTTATACTCATATAAAAAGGTACGCATTTTAGGTTGCTAGAGTTTTTGTTTAACTAATATTTTAGCGATTTTTTAGAACGTGCGCTTTATTATAGATTTGTTAGATTTTTTTTTTGGTTCATTTAATATTTATTTGCGTTAGAGGTTTTCTTGTAAAGCAAAAAAATATATAAACTGAAATAAGATTGATCTGTGCTAAACTATTAAATATGTGCAGTTAGATTCAATTCCTATACTCTAAACATTATATAGCCAATAGTAAATGGAAACCCAATGAACAATCATTTGTCGTTCAGTAGAAGTTAAATTCTATTTCAGTTTTATGTAAGTTTTAGGTTCCAATTCAGTGTCAGTTTATTTTTAATTCAGTTTTTACTTCATTTCTAAATCAGTTCTAGCTCATTTCAAGTTCAGTTTTAGTCCAGTTCAGAAAATTCATTAAAAATAGCAAAATAATGAAAAATATTCTATAAATAGCCAATTTATGAAAAATATGCCAAAAATAGCCAAATTATAGAAAATATGCTAAAAATAGCCAAATTATAGAAAATATGCTATTAAAAGTACAAATGATGGAAAATATGCTATAAATAGCAAATTTATGAAGAATTTGCTATAAATAGTAAATTTATTAAAAATTTGCTGTAAGTAGTCAATTGATGCGAAATTTGCTATAAATAGTCAAATTATGAAAAATAAGCTATAAATAGTCAAATTATGAAAGATATGCTGTAAATAGCAAATTTATGAAAAATTTACTATAATTAGCTAAATTATAAAAAATATGCTATAAATAGTCAAATCATGAAAAATATGCTATAAATAGCCAACTTATGAAAAATTTGCTATAAATAGACAAATTGTGTAAAATATGCTATAAATTGCCAAATTATGAAAAATATGCTATTAATAGCCAATTTAAGAAAAATTGGCTATAAATATCAAAAATATAAGAAATATGCTATAAATAGCCAAATTATGTAAAATATGCTATAAATAGCCAAAGTATGAAAAAATGCTATAAATAGCCAACTTATGAAAAATTTACTATAAATATCAAAATCATAAAAAATATTCTATAAATAGCCAAATCATGAAAATCAAGCTATAAATAGCTAAGTTATGAAAAATTTGCTATAAATAGCCTAATAATCAAAAATATCCTATAAATATCTAAATTATGAAAAAATGCTATAATTATGAAAAATATCAAATTTATGAAAAATTTACTATAAATAGCAAAATTATAAACAATATTCTATAAATAGCCAAATCAGGAAAAATGAGCTATAAATATCCAAATTATAAAAATATGCTATAAATAGCTAACTTATGGAAAATTTGCTATAAATAGACAAATTATGTTAAATATGCTATAAATAGCCAAAGTATGAAAAAAATGCTATAAATAGACAAATTATGTAAAATAAGCTATAAATAGTCAAATTATGAAAGATATGCTATAAATAGCCAACTTATAAAAAATTTACTATAAATAGCAAAAGTATAAAAAAATATGCTATAAATAGCCAAATTATGAAAAAAATGCTATAAATAGAAAAATTTTGAAAAAAATGCTATAAATAGCCAACTTATGAAAAATTTACTATAGATAGCAAAATTATAAAAAATATTCTATAAGTAGCCAAATCATAAAAATGATGCTATAAATAGCTAAATTATGAAAAATATGCTATAAATAGCAAAATTATGAAATTTATGGTATAAATAGACAAATTATGAGAAATATGCTATAAATAGCAAATTTATGAAAAATTTACTATAAATATCAATTTCTGGAAAATTTACTATAAATAGCAAATTATTGAAAAATTACGTTAATAGCAAATTTAAGAAAAATTACTATAAATAGCAAATTTACGAAAAATTAACTACAAATAGCAAATTTTTGCAAAATTTATTATAAAAAAAATTTTACTATAAAAAGCAAATTTTTTAAAAATTTACTACAAAAGCAAACTTTTTGAAAATTTGCTATAAAACCTATATTTTGGAAAATAAATAGAAAATTGTTTAAAAATTCTACAAATAGCAAATTTTGGCAAAAATTTACTACAAAAAGCTAAGTTTTCGAAAATTTACTATAAATATCAAGTTTTTTAAAAATTTACTATAAATAGTAAATTTTTGGATTTTTTTTTTTTTCAATAAAATTTATTTTCTAGTTTAGTTCAGTTCTAGTTCAATTCTAGTTCAGTTCTACTTCAGTTCTAGTTCAGTTCTAGTTCAATTATAGTTCAGTTTTAGTTCAGTTCTAGTTCAGTTCTAGTTCAGTTCTAGTTCAGTTCTAGTTCAGTTCTAGTTCTAGTTCAGTTCTAGTTCTAGTTCAGTTCTAGTTCAGTTCTGGTTCAGTTCTAGTTCAGTTCTAGTTCAGTTCTAGTTCAGTTCTAGTTCAGTTCTAGTTCAGTTCTAGTTCTAGTTCAGTTCTATTTCAGTTCTAGTTCAGTTCTGGATCAGTTCTAGTTTAGTTCTATTTCAGTTCTAATTCAGTTCTAGTTCAGTTCTAGTTCAGTTCTAGTTCAATTCTAGTTCAGTTCTAGTTCAATTCTAGTTCAGTTCTAATTCAGTTCCGGTTAATTTTTTATTCAGCTGTAGTTCTACTTTAATTCTTGTTCGTTTCTAGTTTCATTCTAGTTGAGTTCGAATTCATTTTTAGCTTTGGTTCAATTCAAATTCTTTTCTAGTTCAGTTATAATTTAGTTTCAATATTTCTCTAAGTTAATAATCAAATAATCAATAATCAAAATAATCAACTAAATTGTTTCCTGGTTTATCCACTGCATTTGGTATCTATTGCCCATGCGTCATATTGGCTACATTTTAATCTAATGCGTGAGTCTCTTACTCTCATTGTTTATTTACTTGTTTTTTTTTTTTTTTTCTTCTAGTTTTTCCTCTGCCAAAACAATTCCTCTACAAGTATTTAAGCACGTTACAAACTAAACCGCCTCATTCATGGCTACGAAGAAGATTAACTATTTTGGCCATAGACTAAAGCATCTGCAGAAGGACTATTGACGCCGCTTTAATACAACAATAGCTAAATACTATTTCTAAAAGCATACGAGAAGTGAAGAGAGATTGCTAACAATAGATACATTTACACACTGTGGAAGCGCTGGTAATTTGTTATCGCGATGATTTATGTGAACTGTAAGTTGAGCTTTTAAGCATACACATAATAAAACATCTATAAACTTAAATCTTAAACTTAACTTAGACTTACTGTGAGCCTTTAAACTAGGTTTTGATTATGGTAAGAAAAAAATAGGAAAGAAAAAACTATTTTGGTGGGTGGAAACATAAATAAAACCAATAATAAGTATTACATAACATTTATTTAAACTATGAAATGCAATTGTTTTTTTTTTTTTTTTCTACCGATTTTTTTTCTTGTGGTGTTGGAAACAAAGCCTTTGGCTTAATATTTCACTATTTGTGAGAGAAAGCCCATTGTAGATGGCGCTGTAAGTGTAATAAATTTAAAATGTTGATATTTATTGGTTGTATTTTTATTTGGTTTTATAATTTGATGGATTTAAGTCATTGTTTGGTGTTTAATTTTTTGTTTTTGTAGCAATTTTTAAAATATTTTTGTGGTTGATTTAAATCAGCATGAATGAATCAATGTGATGAGGAAAAAAATAAATATTTAACAAATAAACCAAGTTAGGTGGAGGCAGAGTTTAAAAAGAGTTTATTGCTTACTGCTTTAGTTTCTTAGAGGATATTTTTATTCCCTAGTTCATAGTTTAAACTAACATATAATCTGGACTATAAACTAGTCTACAGCAAGGTCCAGGACTATAAACTAGTTTGTAGCTAGGACTATAGACTAGTCTATAATCTGGACTACAAACTAGACTATGGTTTGGACTATAAACTAGTCTAGAGTCTGGACTATAAACTAGTCTATTTTCTGGACTATAGTTTGGACTATAGACTGTCTATAGTTTGTACTATTAACTAGTCTATGGTTTTGACTATAAACCAGTCTATAGTCTGGGCTATTAACTAGTCTACAGTCTGGATTATAAACTAGTCTATAGTTTCGACTATAAAGTAATCTACAGTCTATAGTGTGGACTATAAACTTGTCTATAGCCAGTGCTATAAAATAGTCTATAGTCTGGACTATAAATTAGTCAATAGTCTGGACTGTAAATAGTCTGGACTATAAACAAGTCTATAGTTTCGACTATAAACTAGTCTATAGTCTGAACTATAAAGTAGTCTATGGTTTCGAATATAAACTAGTCTATAGTTTGGACTATAAACTAGTCTACAGTCTGGACTATACACTGTCTATAGTCTGGACTATAAACAAGTCTATAGTCTGGACTATAAACAAGTCTATAGTTTCGACTATAAACTAGTCTATAGTCTGAACTATTAAGTAGTCTATGGTTTCGAATATAAACTATGAATATAAACTGAACTATTAACTGGTCTGTAGTCTGGATTATAAAATAGTCTACAGTGTGGAGTATAAACTGCACTATTGTCTGGATTAGAATTTAGTATATAGTCCAAGGTTTCCATTCTTTTAAGAAACTGTTCTAAATCTAATAATTTTTATAAGCTGCCTAAACACTGACCATTTAGTAGTTTTATTAGTTAGTTGCAAATTTAAGCTACAGGTTCCCCCTATTTAATATTGTTTAACTTGAGTTAAGTATTACTTTTATTTATTTTTTTGTAGGGTTTTTAACAATGATCGCATAAGTGCGATCATAGGGCGATATTTAAAGACACGTTTCCGCATTTAAACTGTTACTATAGTTTCTTTAATAGTTTGTGTGTCTTTAAGTCATACAAAACCCTGCAGTTCTAAAAAGCCAAGGATCTGAGTTTTGAAACTGTTGGAAATTCACTAATTTCCTAAATGCCTCTTTGTAATAATCAATAGTCTTATGTTTAAATAACAATTGCTTTAAACATTGTTGACCCTAAATATTTTAAATAATTCATCCGAACTGCTGGAATATCTTACTTTTATTCCTCGATCAATTGTATTTAAACACCTTTTAGGTTTTTTTTTTTTGCTTTTATTCAATATTTGTCTTCATTCTTTTCCAATTTACGTGTAATATTCATTCCTTTAACCTCATTGTTTTAGTTTTTAGTTTTTGCTGGTCAAATTTACTGGCCGCAAAGAAGGAAAAAAAAACAAACACTTGGTTCAATAATATTTGTGTCTAATATGCTGTCAGATATAATCTTTTATAAAAGCTCGTTGGATTATTTTTTTATTTTATATTTTGTCTTCATATTAATGGTGTTTAGTATTTGTGGCCATAAGACCTACTCTACTCTGTTGTTGCATTAAGCGCCTTTTAGGTATTTTTTTTTTCCTTTTGTCTGATTTTTTTTTTTTTAACTTTTATGTGGGCATTTTATTTTTTTGATATCTAAATAAAAAATTTTCTTGGCGCTTTGCTTAAGGAATATAAAAAAAAATAAATAAAAACAATTGTTATAAATGTCCATAAATTTTAAATGTTTAAGAAAAAAGAAAAAAATCAAAAGAGTGTTAAATTGATTTTAGTTCAAAATTGTAGACAAATTAATTAAACTTCAAATGAAATATAGGACTATAATAGAGTTTTCCTTAAGGAATATATATTTTGCCCTGTTTTTGTATAACATCTTTATCTTGTGTATTGGATTTTTAAAATTTTATTTGCGAATATCTAAGGAACGAAAGGAACTAAATATTGTATATAAGTTGGACGTTCGGACGGACGTAATTATACCACCAAAGTTATTCAAAATGTCATACAAAATATGTATATGTGATTTACTATTATAATCATAATATTTCTGTAAAATTTTACCATGATTACTCAAATGATTTCTAAGTTATGAATAAAAATGTCTTGTTATTGACAGATTTATAATTAAAAAAATTTCATAAAACAAATTACATTAAAATGTGTTAAACTTTTCACAACGTTTTTATTAATATTTCAGAATCTAATTAATCCATTACATAAATAAAAATATGTATGGATTTGGAGAAGACAGTGTTAAATAATACATTATTCTCAAGAAATCATAAAATTATATGGTGGTCATATTATGTCCGTCCGGCTGTCTTTCCAAAAAAAATAAACTTTAACCTCAATTAGTGTTCTACTATCATTGTTTAAATCAATTAAAGAACTTTAATGTTTAATTAAAATCATCAACCTAACTTTAGCTGTTTTTTTATATAATTTTAACAATTTTTTCTACATTTTGGAAAAAGAGTAAAAAAGTAAAGTCTTTTACGAAAATGAGCGTTCAAATCAAAATGCATTTTGTGCACTTTGTGATTTTATTGATCAGCATAAACGACTAATTGTGTCCACAATCAGGAGAATTGAATGCAAATTTCAGTAAACCGGTTCCGTAAGAAATGCTAAAACACCTGTGCATAATCGCCCAGTTCGTTCTGCGTAAAACATTGATGTTGTTCGCGATAGTGTGACAGAAAAGCCATCAACCTCGACTCGTCGTCGTGCCCAACAATTGAACATCATAAGGGACTCCATGTGGTTCCAACAGGCAGTTGCCACTTGCCCCACAGCCAACGAAACAATGGCTCATTTACGCGAGAAATTTAATGGCCGTGATATCTCACGTGGTGGCGATGTTAATTGGCTGCCACGATCATATAATTTGACACCTTGGGACTTCTTTCTTTGGGGATATTTTAAACAAAAAGTGTATGTCATTAAGCCAAGAACAATTCAAGAGCTAAAAAATGAGATAATTCGGTATATTAACGACATTGAACCTCAATTATTTCGCAGAGTCATTGAAAAATGGACCATCGGTTAGAGGTATGCCACCGAAGCCGTGACAAGCATTTGGCCGATATTTGGTTTTACACATAATTGTCATAGATCCTTCTATCATAATAAAAAATATGAAGATAATTTTGAGAAAATTTTTGTTTTATTTACAATTAACATCGTACGTTTTAGTTGGACCACCCTTACATTTCAGCAGAGATATGGAGGATCAAAATAGGGTACTGATGACATAGAAAATGTTTAACCACTAGCGAACTTTTTATTACTTAACCGATTTCAAAGATTTTTATATCACATTAAAGCTCTTGATAAATTTTTTGAAAAACATGCTTGCTTGTACATTTTATCTTATATATTTTTCGAGTTATATGCATTTGAATTTTCAACAACCTCAATTTTACAAGATATTGGTCAAGTATTTTGCATATATAGCTTAACATCTTCAACCGATTTTATTATATTTTTTGTAATTAGTTAAGAAATAAAATTATCTATCGAATGAAGGAAATTTTAAGTCGATATCTTTATTGAGTCCAAAAATAAACGATTTTGAATTGAAAAATTTTGCAAAAATTAACAAACAGACGGACGGACAGGCAGAAGGACGGACATCAGAATTATCTCAAGAAAAAATTATAAAATTCCAAAAATTGTTTTTTTTTTTTGCTTTTAGATCATTATATAACCATATGTAAATATTAAAATATTGTTATCACCTTTTCCTGAATTATCCGCAATTTTTTACCCATTTAACCCCAATGTATAGACAGATGGACGGACTTTAACATTCTGACCAAAAAAGTTATAGAACTCTAGAAATGCATTTTTTACTTACTAATAAATAAGAAAAATAAAACGTTATCATTAAAATGCTCATATGACCTTTTTCTAAAGTAAGCGACAGTTTATTCTCATTTTCGTCTCGGTGAAGTTAAACGTATAGACGGACAGACGGACGGACATTATCATTCTGCCAAAAGAAAATTTTAAAATTCTAAAAATTACTTTTTTTTATTTAATAACAAATAAAACGTTATCATTAACACATCGATATTATCTTACTCTGAATAAAAAGCTATTTTTAAGCCCTTTTACCCTAATATCAATCAAAATGTTGTTTTTTCTTGTAAAATTTTCAATTTAAAGGAATAAATAAAATAAAAGTTTTTTAATTAAGTGTCACAATCTTTTTACTGAAATGTCTTTTATAAAAGTTTTTATTGTGTTATCGGGTCTTCAGGTCAGTTTTTTTCTTTTTTAATTTTTCTGATAAAAGATTCAGAACAATTTGAATAAATGAACCACTTTCCTTCCAGAAACATATATATAGGGATATTCTCTTCAAATTCATATTATTATATTAACGTATTACTGTATCAAAAGTAAGTTAAAAAAAAGTAAATTTTGAAATTTTAAATATTTTACTTTTTCATACACCAGCGTCCGTCCATCTGTCTGGATGTTTAAAAGAAATTACAAATTTTTAAAGTACAGACATTTTTATAATTACACAATGAGATAAAGAGAGAATTTTTTCTACAACACGAAATTTCTCAATCAATTTCAGTACATCAGATCATGGTGTTCTAAGCCTTTAAATCTCTTTTTTTGGAATTTATTTTATTTTTTCAAATAAACTGTTATATAGAAAATTTATGAGGTTTGTACGTTTTACTTATTGCAACATATCTCGAGAACGATTTGTCTGTTTTAGTTTAGTAAAATTATTAAAAATTCTTAATCACATGATCTCCAAATCATGCCTTTATAGTTTTTAATAAGCTAAATAGGTTTGGATATATTACAAAAATTATGTTGAACAAAATATCAAAATTTTTTAAAAATTAAAAATTTTCATTTTTCAAAAATTCATTAAAAATAAAAAAACTTACATAAATTAAATTTATTTTATTTAATATAAAGTTCTAAATGTTGCAAATAAAATGAGCTATACTTTATTAAAATCCATAATGAAATGTAGACTTTATTCACAACATTTGCCGCAAAAATTTTTGAAAAATAGTATAATTTGGCTAGAGCAGGCCAAGTTTCTATTAAGTTTTAAACAAAAGTATAAACTTTTTATACAAGTATTTGGTATCTAAGAAAACGTTAGAATATGGAGTTAGATAATTTATAAAAAAACAGTTAGTGGAATGTAATTTGATTGCAAAATTTCTCGAAGAACTTATTATTTAGTATTTTTGTGTGTTTTTTTAACATAAAGTTAATATTTAAAATTTAATAAAATTTAAACGAATAGTGATATTTGATTGAAATTTTAAAATAATATGTATGAACTTGTTCTAAAATCAGAGAATTTAAGAAATCTCCACTTTTTTACATGAAAATACCCCAAATCCCATTCCGTGTAAAACGCGTTAAAAAAAATTTACTTTTTTCATTGAAATGGTCACCTTGCCATTATAAGGGGCGTCCTTCAGAAAATACTTTTTGGGTGTTTACCTTACATATAGAGCTATATAATTACAATAATTTTAAGTTGATCCCAGCTTTATAATTTGAAAACTTAACAATAAAAGAAAAACAAATTTTTCAAAATTAACAAAATTTGGCTAGGGCTTATGGGCAGACGTTTTGCCTCAAACTCCTCGAGATTTACTTTAAACGCATTTGCATTAAAATTTCTTTTGAAAACATTAAAAATATGATAAAGCCCAGAACAAAAAAGTAATTTTATCAGTGAATAGATATTAACACCATTTTGGAAAAAAAAAAAAAAAAAAAAACAAACAATTTTTTCTTAAAGTTCCAACATTAGATTAATATAACTTTTTAACGGATGCATATATTTATATAATTCTTGCAGCAATATTATTTAGAATTTTGTAAGGAATATAGCTAATATTTTAGAAAAACATTTGGGGGCAATATTAAGCCCGCCAAATTAAAAAAAAAAAAAACTTTAAAAAACGAGGCTAAAAATGAGGTAAAAATTTATTTCGATCCGAATGTCTCTTAAACTAAAAGAGATAACCTGCACATGTAAGCGTATTTTTGTAGAGTTTTTTAATGACTATCTATATATAATATTTTTTCTCTATCATATCATATTAATTTTTGGCGATTTTTCAAAAAAAATTACATACCCGAGATGGCCAACTTTGGAAAGCCACCCACTACCTCCCTGACCACGTAGGGACCTTTACTCCTCCAATTCAACTCGAAAACACCTCACCTCTGACCATGTGAAATATGGTTTAGATATCTCCAACGGTTCAAATATTACAGAATTATTTCCAAAAAAAAAAAAAATTGTTTTGGAACCATTGTGCAATGATAATTGATTTTGATATTTTAATATAATTTCCCGAGGTACCCAATGAAAGCTTTAGCTCAGGCTTTTAGAGTGCCAACTTCTTTTCAATCTTACATTAATCAAATATTTTATATGATTCTAACTTAATTTTAATTTATGTTCTGAAAAATTTGCTACGAAACCCTAGGGGTTTTGATAAAAAATTTTATTTAGTTTTGTCTCATCATTTTCTTATATAAATTATTATAAAAATTCTTTAGAAATCTTTCCATGAGATCAAAAATCTCTCTATAAAGTTATTAACATTTCTCCCTTGGTAAAAGTTTCAATAAAAGTGAAAATAATTTATGCAAAGAAAATGCTTTAAATTGAATAAATATTACAGGTTTCTTAAACTATAATTTTCATTTCAACGTCATTCAAATAAAACCCAGTTTCCTTTAAAGATTTTTATCATCAACCAAAGGAATATACATAAGCTTAAATAATTATAATAATATTAATAATAAATATAAAGCCCTTGTAAGTTTTAAAAAAGTCACCTTAAGAAAAAATCTCTTATTGCTCCAAGTAAAAAAAATCACATAACATTCAATATTTTGACTTCCTAATGGCCTTAAATAACAATGATTAAATGATGATGATGATGATGGAGACTACTACTGACACTAAAAACAACTAAATAAAGTGACGCACTTAATGCGGAACACACATTCTCTTTAGCAAATGTGTGTGTGTGTTCACATTTAATGCATCCCAGATGAAGCGTATGATGTGAGTGGCCATAAAAAAAATCATACACTTATATAATGAAATATTTTGAGCGCGAAAAAGCTACCGATCCAACCGATCATTTGACCAACCATTTCCAACACCATAAAATGCCACAACTAAATCACTATAATCATGACAAAATATGAAGAGAGCAAGAGAGTGTAAGGAATAATGTTTGCGGCTTAAATCTTTAAGATGCCACAAATGTAACATATTTTAAGAAGAAAAACAAGTTACGTTAAATATGCTACTAATATAAGACTGATTGCAAGTGACTAAGAAGCTACTGTAATTCAATATACAACTTTTTTTTATTTAATTTATGTCATTTTTGCTTAAAAAAAAGAAAAAAGGAAGGAGTATTGGATACTCAATGTGGACACATTTTATGTTTTAAGGTTGACAAAATAAGTCAAACAGCACTTTGTTTAAAAAGAAGAAAAATATTGTAAGAAAAAATTTCAAACAAACAGCACATTGGGTTAAAAAGGTTCGAAAATGTCACTTAATTATAGGAAAGGTAATATCAATATTTTAATAATGACGTTTTAATTTTTTTTACTTGATAGAAAAATGCATTTTTAGAATTTTAAGTTTAGCTTTTGGCAGAATGGTAATGTCCGTCCGTCTGTCCGCCTATACATTGGAGTTAAATGAGTCGAAAGTTATGCTTAATTTTGGGACAGATGATATCAGCATATCAATGTTAATATTTGGTTTTTATATTGATCGAATAGTAAAAAATTTATTTTTATAGTTTTAAAGTTCTTTTCTTGAGAGAATTCTGATGTCCGTCCTTCCGTCCGTCTGTTTGTTATCTATACATTGGGGTTAAATAGTTCGAAAATGGCGCTTAATTCAGAAAAAGGTGATATCAATATTTTAATGATCACATTTTATTTTTCTATTTATTACTAATTCAAAATATGCATTTTTAAAATCATAAGATTTTTTTCGGGAGAATGGTAATGTCCCTCCATCCGTCTGTACAATGGGGTTAAAGTAGTTGAAAATGGCTTTAATTCAGAGAAAGGTGATATCAATATTTTATTTTAAGATTTACATTTGGTTTTGATATTGATGGAGGAGTACAAAATTTATTTTTGGAAATTTAAAATTTTTTTCTTGAGAGAATTCTGATGTCCCTCCCACAGTGGTCCCAAAACGAAATTTTTCGGAAATAATTATGTAACTTTAAAACTGCTGGATGTGTTTGAATGAAATTTCACATGGACAATCCTGAGGTGTATGCCAATTGATTTGGAGGAGGACAGGTTCTAAGCGCGTCTGGGGGACGGGGGTTGGACCTACAAATTTGGTTACCTCGGGTATGAATTTTTTTTTTTTTTTTAAATCGCCAAATTTTCATTTATGAATTGATTGAAAAAACATTTTGCACCTTGATAGTCCTTATAATTCTCTACAAAAAATACGCTTATATGTTAAAAGTGGTCAACTCTTTTAATTATTTCTTATATAATATCCGAGGTGACCCATTTCGGCGGTCCTCCTCCCTGCCCTAGGACCAGCTAGAAACTTGTGCTCCTCCATAACAGTTGGAATCTACTTCAATAATAACTATGTGAAATTTCATTGAAGTATATTGAACGATTCAAAAGCTACACAAAGTTATTTAAAAAAATACGTTGAATTGTTGTGTGTGCTTCAGCACACATTTACCATAGAAATTGAAGGAAAATGTACAAATTTTTCCGAAGGGGGTAAAGTTTCAGTTAGTTTTTAAACGATTGTGTAAAGTATTTATGCAAGTATTTGGTATCGTTGGAAAGGTTATTACTTGAAAAATAATAATATATAAATAATAAAGTATTCGAACAAAATTTTTTCATTAAATTGATAAAAAAACGAAAAATTTTTGTATTTAGTGTTATTTAAAAAAAAAAAAAAAATATATGAACTTAAATAAAATCTACATTAATTAAGCTATCATTGTGAAATTTTAGTATAATATAAAAAAATTTATCATCAAAAGAAAAAAATAAATAGATTCCCATTTTCTTACTCCAAAATACCCAAAATTCCAGTTCAGGGAAAACTTGCTTCAAAAATTTACTTTTTTCAGTAAAATGCTCACCCTGTCGTTATAAGAGGCGTGGCTTATTAAATATTTTTTGAGTGTTTAGCTAACATATGTAGGTAAGTTTCCAAGTTATTATTTTTTTAATTTCAGCTTTGACATTTTTGAGCTCCACAAAAAATTAAAAAAACAAAAATTAAAATTAACGAAATTCTGTTAGGGCTAGCGGAGAGACTGTTACCCCAACTGCCCTCGTTTTATTTTTTTTTTGCATGCATTTATGTTAAGTCTTCTTTTAGAAACATGAAAAAGAATGTATGGACCAGAGGAAAATAATGGATATAAATATTATAGAAAATTCAAAACGTACCATTAGAAGAACAAAAAAAAAGTACCAAAAAGTCATCCATTGAATTCTTACCCACATAGGACCCTGTATTTTTAATTTAATATTTCTATGCTCAATATTGTAGAAAATTCAAAAAGTACTAATAAAACAATGAAAAAGTACCACAAAGTCCCCCCTTTTATGGATTCTCATTCACTTAGGAATACATGTATTTAAGTTCATATTTCTAGGTTTATTATAATAAAAAATACATTATTTAATTTGAATAAAATTTAATTTTCCAATTTTATCCCCTTTTTGGTACTTTTTATTCCCCCTGGATGTAACAAAGATTGTATTCTAAAGAATTTCTAAATTGTACTGGGATCTAATGTTATAATATTCATACTTTTATGTCAGTATTTTGTGAAAAAAAGTACAAAAAACAGGTACGAATTTTACCACTTAAACGTTCGAATTTTCAAAAAGTACCAAACTTGTATTAGCCAATTTTCTATAAGATAATAATTTAATGGACATTTCATTTCTGTGCTTACTGGATTAAAAGATAGATAGGTTGCCAAAAAAGTACCGTTTTCTACCTAAAAGAGCCGAATTACAAAAAAGTACCAAGGAGAACTATTCAAATTTTTTTTGTAGCTCTATTACTATAGGAGATATAAGGTTATCGATTTTACCCGTTTTTATCCCCTTAACATTCGAATTACCAAAAATCCCATCTTAGTGGATCTATTCGATAGGAGTCCAATCTATAGTCCACATTTTTTATCTTTCTAGCTTTAACCGTTTGGGCTGTGCGATGTTAAATCACCAAGTAAGTCAGTCAGTCAGTTAGTCAATCACTCAGTAGCGTTACTCTTTTATATATATAAATAATTATTTTGAAGATAGATAATTATGAAATACTAAACCTGAAAGGAAGCATTTGCAGACACATAACTATACAATGGGTTAGTATGGCATTAAAGTAGGATTAAAGTAGTATTTAATTTTTGAAAATGTTTACACAAATTTGTATTAAGGTTTTTTTCAGATTCTGATAAGGTCAGACTTGACAAATATTTGATGTAAATGATGTATGTACTAAGTTAACTTTAACTTAATTACTTATAAATGTTTACTTAATATAATTCACTATTTAGTGATGCTTATTTTAAACTGTTTACACTTAATAAATACTTGCAAGATCTTGACAAATATACATATGTACATTAACACTTTTTTTAATCAAATATTTACTTAGTATAACCATTTTTTTTTTTTTTTTATTATAAATAAATTCTCAGAAAGCACCTTAATTTAAATTTTATTTTGGTGCTGTTTACTCTTGCAAAACACTTACAAGAACATAACAAGTGGTCATGCATTATTTTTGTCAAATATTTGACAAATCTGACCATATTTGCTTAAGTAATACATTTTTAGCTAATACTTTATTTATTTACTTTATATCAGACTTCTTAACTGCTTTTTTTAATTACATATTTCTTTTTTCTTGTTGATTACAGAATTTTGAGGATTTTTTTCGTATTACTAAGGACTTCAGGCTGGTTGGATCAAATCAAAAATATTTTATAGTTGAGCTTTAATAAAAGATATTAAAAAACATTCTTAAGTATTAACACGTTTTGAAAATACAAATAATATGAAGAAAAATTCTTTCAGATGATATTTCTCAATACCAATACTAGGAATTATATACTGAATAAATAATGAAATTATTTTAAATTGTAACAAATTTATGTGAATCATCAAAGTACTTTAAAACACTACGTTTATATGTAGCTCTTATTTGCAAATAGATTTTTTAATTGCAAATATTAAAATAAAAATTTTGCCGTGCAAAATTCATACAATTTTCAACCAATGTTCAGGTATAATCGTATATATGTCAATAATGTAAAATATTTTTAAGAATAATGTAGAAAAGGCGTATATCGATTTATTTTTTTTTTTTTTATTTTTTAAAATTTGTTTTAAAGGTTCTTAAATTCGAAATAAGCATTTTCTATCTTAAGCTATCGTTATGTTTAATAAACTATTTTTATAAATAATAAAGTGAAATACAATAAATTATCTCAGCATAAAAACTTTTGCCTAAAAATGTCTAATTTTTATTTAAACGATTTTTGAAAAGTAAGTATTTTTAATCAGATATATTTTTTATGCTTTTTTTATTATACCCTACACCAAAGTTGATGCGTTTGTGCTGATGTTAGTAACGCACAGAAAAAACTTCCCAACACCTACCTTAAAGTGTACCAATCAACTCAGAATCATTTTCTGAGTGGATTTAACGATGTCCTTCCGTCCGTCCGTTTGGCTGGCTGCTTGTCTGTCCATGTAAACTTTGTGCACAAAGTACAGGTCGAAATTTTGAAGATAATTTGATTAAATTTGGCAAATATGTTTATTTTGGCATAATGACGAACGCTTTTGGTCATGATCGGTTCATTATTTCACCTCTCCCTCATACAAATATCCTCACGGAATACCATTTTTTGGTGATTTTGTATTTAATATTTTTTATCAATTTTACCCCTTGTTTTTATAAAACGAACGAAAAATTCGTTTCGTCAAAATGTATGGAAAACAACAAATAAATTTCAAATTTATTTGTTGTTTTCAGTACAAATTGTCGAAACGAATTTTTCGTTCGTTTTATAAAAACAGGGGGTTAATTTTATTTCCTTTTTTATTTAAGTTGTTTTTATCCAAAAATATAATTTTCTTTTTTACCTTTTTTTTGTTTGAGAAAATTTTTTATTTATTTTTACAAATTCTGCATTTCCTTTATTTTGTGTAAAAAAAGCAATTTCGCATTTTAGCGTATTTATTAAAGCTCCTTTTAATTTAACGTTTTTAATTTCAACGATTTTTATTTTCGCGTTTTTTTTTATTGGCTCCATTGTCGAATTTGTGAAATTACAAAATTTCCATAAAATACCAGGCGAACAGAATCTGCAAATAGCAAAATTTGGCAAATTTTTTTTTAATCAACCGCCTAAAAGTATGCTTCGAATTTTTGTGCTATTGCAAATTTTCAATAAACAAATTGGCAACATATGGGTATTGTTTTTCAGCACAGCCTTAAAGTATGCTTTGAATTATTTAAGACAATTTAAACGAATAAACAGCAATTTGCTTTGGAGTTCTTTTGAATAAAATGAAAAACTGAACGAATTAAAAAGTATTTTGATAAAATAAAAGACCGTCCTCATCTTCCTCTCGGGCCACAACAAAGATTTTATTTATAATTTATTACTATTACAATATTTTAAAAATAATTAAAAAATAATAATAAAGTGTTTTGGGTACAAAAATTAACTTAATTTGGTATTATAAGAACATATTTATCAAACAAGTTTGGCAGTACCAAAGCAGAGTTTGTGGACAATAATTAGACATCAGCAGAATTAAATGCGTATTTTCTGTGCCGCTACACACTTTATCAGCATTCGTGGAGTCTTATCCATTTCGGTTTCATTGAAACATAAACATTTATAAAGTAGTTTATCAAATTTGTACTGGATTTTAAAGTGTTAAGGGTTTTAGAGCCTCTTTTACAGATAGAACAAACAGTATTTGTATTGAACGGTAATGCTGCTCAGTTTTGCTCCATATCCTCACTTTTTTAATAGAAAATTTTCTGAAAATAAATAAATAAATAAATAAATAAATCGAATATTTAAAATTAATAATTAAAAGATTAAAATGTATTGAAAAAATATAGTTTTTGCCAGGATGCTGATCACTTAAAATTAGCTAAAAAAAACTAACTTTATACTTTACTTAAGAATTTCTGGTCTTAAAAATTCTTTATTTTTCCTTTAATAAATATTTATTATACCCACCATCAAAAAGATGGGGGTATATTGAATTTGTCATTCCGTATGTAACATGTCGAAGGAATCATTTAAGACCCCATAAAGTATAAATTTTCTGGGTTCTGTTTAGATTCTGAGTTGATCTAGCTATGTCCGTCCGTCTGTTTGTCAGTTGAAAACAGGATAGGGCTCGAACGGGACAACCTAGGGGGACGAAATTTGGCTCAAATATTTGTCTTATATAAGGTTTGTTTGGTATTGAAAATGAGCAAAATCGGTTCTTAAATAAAGTTATGGGCAAAATACCAGAAACACAGGATGTCCGTTGCAGCTTCATTTCATACTTTTCTGCTGATATCTCTTAAACAAAAGCATGTACTATAACGACATTTTGTACAGATAGTTCGAGGGTCTATATAAACTTGGAAACCAAAAATGGGCGTAGGCCGCCCACCTCCCATATAACGAAAAATTTGAAAAAGTTGATGGTGGGTATATAGATTCGGCCCAGGCGAATATAACATTCCCGCTAGTTTTATTTTATTTGTGGTTCTATTTTGAATTGATAATATTTTAAATAAAGATCTAAATAAGGTTAGAGAAATTTTGCTTAATTTATTATTATTTTCTTTACAAGAACCTATTGTGCAAAGTGTCACCACTTATTTTGGTAGTTTAAATACGTTGACATTGATCCGCTATTTAAAGCGATTGAATCATTCATTAAGTCACTCATTCATTCATTGTTTATTGTGGACTTAAGACCCTCAACAATAACATAAATATCACAACAACTACCTGTTGTTGTTTATAGTTTTTAGTTCTTGTCATCCTTAATAACCAGACAAAACTTTTTGTTTTATTGTTTCTTCTTTTTAAACTTAAAATTCTGACTGAAAAATTCAATGAAAGTAAACACAAGTTTTAGTGGGATCATAAATCAACTAAAAAGTGTTTCTTCTTCTTATTTTTCATCACGTCACTTGGCACACGATCAGATGAGATCACTTTCAAAAAAATTCCTTTTACTCACTTGCATTTTATTTTTATTTATTTTGTACATTGACAGTTGACAAGTGTATCACGCTTCGATTGATCTTAACTGACAATGATGGTCTGTTGTCTGTTGACTTGTTTGCGATCGGTTTATTTATGTTGAGGGTGTAAATTGTAACAAGTCATCATGATTGTCTCGTGTTGCATTTTTTTTTTTTTTTTTTTGTTGTTTAAGGAAATTTGATCCTTTTGTTTGCGGTTGTTTGTTGTAGTAATCTGATCTTACAACAAAAACATGACTTTGATATTTTTATTTGTGGTAATCATGCTTAATTTAATCGAATTAACAACAAGTTGTTAAAACCTTTACTTGGATAAATTAAAGTGTGGTTTATTCATACACAACATACAAACATACGCCTACAACTTTTATTTAACCAACTTGATTGTAATCTTAGAACTCCACCAACGCATTCTAGGGATCACTTGTTGAAATATTTTGTTTTTATATTTTTTGTTCAAATTCTGATATTTCATCAATTCTATGGCTTTTTTTCGTTATTATAACTACTTAAATTTCGCGTTTGCGGTTAGCGAAAGTGTATCCTTATCCTTAACATGCGTAGTATTCCCTGGTATTTTAACTTGTTTAACAAACGCCCACACAAGAGGTTTTATTCAAGAATAATTCAATATTATTTTAGTGATTTTAAAGGAAATATCTTTTGGTTTTGTTTTTACTTTGATATTCTATTATGGAGACCAGTTTCCTACTAAAGAAGCTTTAGTATTCAAGGCTGTTGGAAACAAATGTGAATAAAAAAAAAAATAAATAAACGTGGGATTGTGTTGAAACTTTAACAAACCGTAAATAATACAACAAGTGTGTGAATTTGTTAAAGAATATTAAATAATAAAAACTGCAATAAATGTCTTAAGAATTAATACACTAAGGGAAAAAATTCGATTCAAAATCAACAACGGTTGTGCTCACATTGGTAATTTACGGTAACAGCTTTTTAATACCTTTCGTTAACAAATTTAATAGAAAACATGTGTAATTTAACAATTTGATACCAAAATGGTTTCAACTTGGTGCCAAATTAGGTATTGATTTTCAATAAGAATTGAACACGCAGTGTTTAATTTAAACACATACGGTGTAGATACACTATTGACACAGAATGGTATCGTTTTCAACACGTATGTGATTGATATTTCTCTGGGTGTAAAATAAATTCTAAAGGAATAATTTTTATAAGTAATTATTTACTACACCCAGAGAAAAATCGAACACATAGCAATACAATTCAGTGTCAATAGTGTCAGTAGTGAAATACGGGGCAATATTTGTTCAAATTTAATACTGAGTGTTCAAATCATTAACGAAAATTTAAACCAATTGGTATTAAGATGACACCACTTCAGTATCGAATTATTTCTATTTCGTTAATGATTTCGTTTATTTAAAATTTTTAAAAGCCAATACCGTAAGTTGTCAATCTGACCACAGCCGTTAAGGATTTTGAATCGAAGTTTTCCCTTAGTGTAATTTTATTAAAACGAACATTTTTGCCATCAAATTTAATATTTTTATAAGATTTTCCTATTTGGGCTATAGACTTTTTAGCTGTTTTTTTTTTTTTTTTCTTTGTTAAAAAAAAAAATTGACTTTAATTATTTTTTTTTTTAATATTTTTTTAAACAATAAACAATTTCCTTAATACAGGTGCAACTGTAGCATGCTATTTGTTATAGGAAATGCACATTAATGATCATTATGCAACATGAAAAAGAAAATGCTGTTAATAAGCTAAATGTCTGCTATTTATTAAGAATATAAATTGTTAAGGAAATTCTCTTTAAAATGTTGGTTACAAAATAGAAGCTTTTTAAATATAAGACAGTTAAGTGACAAAACAATGATTAAGAATAAGATAAATAACATGAAATATTATTTTAAATAGAATGTATAGAACTCCTAATTTGTAAACAAAAGATCCTTGAACAGAGCAAAAAGCAGATGACTCTATACCCTTAAAGTAAAAACTAACAAAATAAAGTTTCTATAAATACGAAATAACTTGATTACAAAAGTGTTAACTTTTTTTAAGTAAGGAATATAAGACCAACAAGTTTTTATTTTCATTCTCCCAATTTATCCGGTTCGAAGGACCTAAGATATTTGTGCATAGAAAGTAGCTGGAGGAACTAAGAAACGACTACATAATTAATTTTTTAAATTTTTATTCGATTTATTAGAGATTCCATAAAGTAAATATGAATATTCTATGTTCCTATTGCTAGCATTGTGGAAATAACGAAATCCGTCCATCTGTCTATATGTTCTATTAAAGCCACCAATAAGTGATGTTAAGCTCCTTGGTGAGGAAGAATTAAAATATTTTTTTGGAAATAAATTTGTAATTTCTTATCGGCTATAAATCATTGTAAATTATTGAAAAAATTTTGTTGTGCAAATGATTTTCCATACAATTTTTGTCAGCTCATTTACAAGTGTGTGCAAACTACCACAGTTTGCGAAGGTTTTGCACGTTTTTATGAGGACCCTTAAAATATGTAATTTTCCCGTTATTGGAAATAATACAAACTGCCACTCACAATGTTAAACGAATAATGATTGGAACATTTTAATGAAATTATTTAAAAAGGTTTCTAACGAAATTTTTGTTTATTAACCTGGAACAGCCAAAAAATCTAAGTAAAAAATTTATGTTTTTAAAGACAACAGCAACATAAAAAAAAAAAAATTGAAAAAAGATTCGGCTGTGCCGAATCTTTGATACCCTTCACCATATTACCATCTTACCATCTTACTATCTTATCGACATCATATTACCATATTACCGACAAATAATAAAATTTTCGCCTTAACGTATGCTTGCATATTTTCTAAATCTAAATTTTTTTCAAACTACGAAAATTTGAATATGAAAAAAAAAAAACAATCATAACAGGCTTTGCTTTTAAAAAAGAAACAACAACAATTCCATATATATTTATTTTTGTATGTACAAACTGACTGAATACACAAAGAACAACAACAACACTGTTATTCATTATATTACTGCTGTTGCTAACTAAACTACTTGTCTATACAAAAAACAAAAAACGTCACTAATAGTCATTACAATGCTTAATATACATGTTTGTGTATGTATTTATATTCTTAACAGATTTGTTTTTGGGCCATAACTCTGTTGATTATGAACGAATTTGGTTTATTAAAAAAACCGAAATTTTATAAAAATATTTATGAGTGATCTATATAAAAATAAAAATCTATAGCTTGAACAAGGGCTTCAAAAATAAAAAATTCGTTTTCCCCGATATCTCAGTTATTACTGAACCGATTTATTTAATTTTTTCAGAACAAAAATTCAGAAAATAATTTTCGAGCCCCCTTTAAAAATTCGAAGTCCCTGGTATATGCAGAGGCTTCAGAAACTAAAAAACCGGTTCTAAAAACCGGTTTTTAAAGCATATCTCCACCATTTATAAACCGATCTTCCTGATTCAAAAAACTGAAATTTTATAAAAATATTTGTGACCGATCTGTATAAAAATAAAAATATATAGCTTAAACCAAGAGTAAAAGAATGTAAAATACAACAACAATTTTAGTTCTTTCACAAAATATTTATTTTATTTATTTAAGAAAATATTAAACTTCTTTTAACAACATCAACTTGAATAATAAATCTTTTTTAAAAGTTACAAATTTTTTCAATATCATAAAATACTTATATTTAAGTTAGCGGGAATATTAAGAAAAAGACAAAATATAAGAAACAGTGTTTAGAAAAATATTTGATAATTTTAGAATAATAAGAAGAAATTAATAAATTAGTAATTAGGAAAATATTGGATGAATAGAAATGAAAAACAGTAATATTAAAATTAAGAATATGATTTATAAGTAATTAGGAAAGAGAATATACATAGATAAGTTTGGAAGAGTTATTAGGGTAGTGTTCATAAATATACATAACTCAAGGCTTCAAAAAATAAAAAATGCGTTTCAGAACAAAAATTCAGAAAAAAATGTCCGAGAATTCTTTGTAAAAACGAAGTCCGTAGTGTATACAGAGGCTTCAGAAACTGGAAAACCGGTTCAAAAAACCGGTTTTTTGAACATATCTCCGCATTGTATGAACCTATCTTGCTGAATTCCAATAGCAAAATTCTCGAAAGCATTTCCGATCGTTTGACATACATATTATATATGTCAGTTATCGGTGGGCTTCATAAACGCCATTTCAACCGACACACGGACGGACGGACGGACATGGTCCAATCATCATCGCTTCTTACAAGGATTCCGAAAATATAAACTTTTTTGCTCTCCGACGAAAATTGTGGAAATTACAAACGGAATGACAAACTTATATATACCCTTTACACCTGTGGTGAAGGGTAGAAAAACAAACGAGAAAGATGTCGTCGTTCAAGCCCGACAATTTGATAACCTACACCAATGCATTTGTGCAGCAAAAAGATGGAAAGGTGGAAAGATGGAAATGGTCCTAATATCGGTCTTATGTCAATTTATGAACCGATCCTTATGAAATTAGTTAATATGTTTCCTGCTTATATTAAACTTGTTTGTGTCAAATATTACCATGATGCTGTCATTTATGTGCGATTTTTGAGAGTTAATGTGATTTTCGAAAGTTGGCCTTATATGGGAGCTATGCCTACACAGAAAAAAATATTTCAAATTATTTTTTAATAAAATTATTAACTAACTTTATATTGGAATTTAATTATATGACTTATTAATGTAATTAATTTTCTAATTGGTTTAATTGACATCTGTTAATAAAATATAAAGAAAAATTAAAGATTTATGTATAAAAATACAAAAATAAAATAAATTTAATTAAATTTCCAAAAAATTTCAGCTCATTACGTCCATGTAAGGTAAAGAAGTAATAATACTATCAATTATTCTAGTTATTAATATTAACATTTTGATAATTGGAATAAAATCTATTAAAAATTTATTAATATAAGCAATTTCATAATTGAAGTCTATTTTTACTTTTTTCTGTGTATTTCGGGGAGCATTTGTATGGGGACGAGGTGAAATAATTGATCGATAATGACTAATTTCAATAGCGTTCGTTGTTATGAAGAAGTCAACATATGCCGAATTTCATCAAATTATCTTCAAAATTGTTATCTGACTTTATGTACAAGGTTTATATGGACATACAACCACCAGCCAGACGGACGGACAGACATCGTTAAATCAACTAAGAAAGTGATTGTAAGTCGATTGATATACTTTATGATGGGTGTTGGGATATTTTTTCTGTGCGTAACAAACATCAGCACAAATGCATAATTGTGACCTATACTTTGCGCACAAGCTTTACATGGACAGTCTGCCAGCTGACCAGACGGACGGACATCATTGAATCGATTCAGAAAATGATTCTGAGTCGAACGGTATACTTTAAGGTGGAAGACTGAAGATTGTTTCTCTGCGTTAGAATATCGATACTAAATACTTTATCATTTGGGTACTCGATACTTAATTTGAAATATGTTTTGTATTAAATGCTCTGAAAGTATTGAGTAACCTTTTTATAGTATTGAGCGGGCAAATACTCGGTACTTGCACAGCACTAATTTGCAAAAAAAAGTAACACTTTTCAAACTACATACGTTTCGAAATACATCTTTAGAAAAAATACAAAAAACAATAAAAAAAAAAAAAAATAGTAGTAAACCAAATCATTGAATTTATCGTCTGTCGATCTATTTTGTAATTGAAATTTCTTTTCTACCCAGGATAAATATTATTTAAATAACTCTATTTTAATATCTGGAGGAATTATTGATAATTTCATTGCGAAAGAAATCTTTATCTAATTTTAAGTCTAAATCACAAGAAAATCACCAAATTTAAGACAAAAATTATGAACTTTGAATAAAACTGCTTAAACAGAAAAATCAACTTAATATCAAAAAATCAATAAAAATGATTTTGTAATAAAAAAAAATAACTAATTAAGGTTAAAAAAATAAAAATTTGAAAATAAATTTTATTTTTGAATAAAAAAATAATAAAAAATTCTACTATTTTATGAACGACAAGTTCACTTTATGTACTTTTTTTGTTGAAAAATAAAAAAGAAAACTGTTATTTTCGATCCCTGATTTTAATATTATTATAATTTCTCTTTATATTTGTTAATACAATGTTAAGGTTTTTTACAAGATTCAAATTTAAAATTCTAAATACATTTAATTTCAATTTATTTAAAGAACTTCTGAAATTTTAGTAGTTTTTCTTGTTATTTATTAGAAAATAAAACATTAAGGGCAACATTTTAATTTACAATAAATTTTTAAAATAACAAAAATAATTCAACTGAAGTTTTATCAATTTTATGAGAAACTACAATATCTTTCAATTACATAAAAATGTTTTAAATCCTTATAAAATTTAATAACTGTTCATTATTTACTTTTTTACGCAAAACTCTGTTATAGATCCTACTGGGCTATGGTATAATTTGGAGTTTTTCTTTTCATTTTTACTTTTTTACTTTTTTGTCTTAACTCTAAAACAACGGCTGCCATTGCTTTTATATTTAAATTTAAAAGAAAGAAAAAAGAAACAAAAACAAGATAAAAACCTATGAATATGAAACATGTCATCAACTATTTTATATAACAAGTAATTTTGCTTATTTACATTTACGAAAAGAAAAGACATGAGACAGTTTATGTCAGAAACTCAACAAAAGATCCAGACGGTTTTTCCTCCTCAATGCTCTCAATGTCTAGAATAAATTTTTTATTTAAGCCTGCGGTTAATTGTTGCATTAATCTTCTTATGAAAGAAGTCTACAAAAATAATACAAAACATATGGAATTTATTATTTGCAATTTTAAACTTCTCTACTTTTATATAAGAATAAAATTATGAAGGAAGGATGCCTTTAATATTTTTAAGCTGCTTGTGAGGTAACACCCTAGAGAGTGTACAAAGAGTAATTGCAAAAATATATAATACTCATACATCAGATATTTATATGTATTACAAGGTAAGATACAACAAAAAGTGCAAGTACTTATTCTTTTACATTTTCAAAAGTATTTGCAGCAGACACTTGTTCGAGTAAATATAGATAGATGCACTTGTTTGATTATTACAATAAGTAGATAAGAAGATAATTGGATTTTCTCAAACAATTAGTTGCTATCTATACAATGGCTCTGTTTAAAAGAAGTCAAGAACTATAACAATCCAGCAGCAGTCAACAACAGGTGCTAAAGGTACATAAGTTTATGAAAGCAGAAGGCAAGAAAATTATGTATTAAAATTAAAATATTAATAACACATATAGAGCTACATACATTGTGTGCAAATTTAAGGTATAAAAAGAAGAAAAAAAAAATATGTATATGATGATTTTATATAATAATGCCACACACATTGTTTAAAAAAAAGAATTCAGGTTGGAAGGTTAGTTTATGGAAAATATTTTTATATAGGAAGTTTCTTTAATAAGACTGCTATAATATTAGTTAATTTTTATTATTTTATTACTATAAAAGTTCTTAATTTTTAACAGAAAGTAAATAGGTGTCTTGTAACAACTACTTTTATATTTTAATTAAATTTAACCTTTGACCTAGGCGTTTTATTTTTTAAGCGATAGGATGGTTTGCGGAAAATTTATATAGAAATTATAAAGCAGGACTTAGGTTTTTAGGAAAAATATAGTTTTAACCCTTTTCTGGTGGTTTAGCACAGATACAGGGTGTAAAGTTGTTCATCTTAAAAATAAAAGAGTATTTCAAATGTATTTATACTTCTTAAGCAAATGGGCACAGATTTGGATTAAAATTTGTATTTTTATAAAATTTTACAATATTTATAGACAACTTAAGCCTAAAATGTGGTACAGGGTGCCTAACCATCACAAAATTGGTAAACAGTTTTTATATTTTTTGCAAAAATGTGGGGAGATTTTAATTAATTTTTTATGTAACAAAACCGGTTAAGACTAATTAACAAATATTTAAATTAAAATAAACTTTTAACTTTTTTTTATCTAACCTTTGACCTGCGCGTTTTATCTTCTATTCAATTGATCAGTTTTTAATGAAATTATACGCAGATTAAAAGGGATGATATATACTTTCGAATTAATAATCTTTGTAAAGATCCTGTTTGTATATAAAAATAAGTGAACCAACTCAAAAGCTTAAACATAATTTAAAATATTTGATTTTGATTCTGAGAGACACTGACAAGGATTCAAGTTAAATAGAAATTTTATTTTAGATGAATTTTATTGAGAATGTAATCACTAACACTCAACCCTGCTTTTTATAAATAAATAAATAAATAAATAAATAAATAAATAAATAAATAAATAAATAAATAAATAAATAAATAAATAAATAAATAAATAAATAAATAAATAAATAAATAAATAAATAAATAAATAAATAAATAAATAAATAAATAAATAAATAAATAAATAAATAAATAAATAAATAAATAAATAAATAAATAAATAAATAAATAAATAAATAAATAAATAAATAAATAAATAAATAAATAAATAAATAAATAAATAAATAAATAAATAAATAAATAAATAAATAAATAAATAAATAAATAAATAAATAAATAAATAAATAAATAAATAAATAAATAAATAAATAAATAAATAAATAAATAAATAAATAAATAAATAAATAAATAAATAAATAAATAAATAAATAAATAAATAAATAAATAAATAAATAAATAAATAAATAAATAAATAAATAAATAAATAAATAAATAAATAAATAAATAAATAAATAAATAAATAAATAAATAAATAAATAAATAAATAAATAAATAAATAAATAAATAAATAAATAAATAAATAAATAAATAAATAAATAAATAAATAAATAAATAAATAAATAAATAAATAAATAAATAAATAAATAAATAAATAAATAAATAAATAGGCATCAGGTGAGTTAATATTAAATCTGAAAATAAATTTTATTTTATTTAAATTTAACCTTTGACCTGGGCGTTTTATCTTCTAAACTATTAAACCGTTTGTGTTAAAATTATATATAAATTAAAAATAAAATTATAAACACCCTGTTTAATTTCCTACAAAGCTTCCTCGTTTTAAAGTTGACAATTTTTTTACTTTCTCGCAAATTATTTTTTTACGAGTAATCGTTTCTAACCTTGTTTGTTTCCCCCCTTTAAACTTAAATATGTAATATTTTTTTAATATATATTTTAAATTACTTCTTGTTGTCGCCACTAAATCACGTACAAATATTCAAATTTTATGCATTTGGAAAAAAAGCCAAGGAAAAATATGTTTATGTCGGTCGTTACATAAAAAGGGTGGATTCCAAACCATGTGATTAGTGCTTAAATATGACTGAACAACAATAATGGAGTTATTTATTTTTCACATTATAATAATGGTGGTTCAATATTAGAAGAACATCCACCCAATATTTGTTAAAAGGGGGTGTTTTAAAAAGGGTGTTTATTTTTTTTTTTTTTTTTTTGTGTATGTACAAGGAAAATGGATGAGAAATATTAGGGATTTATAAAAATTATATGTGAAAAGAAAATGAAAGCTAAATATTAAATTTATTTTAGTAATAAAGAAAAACTTGGTTAGAAATTAGTTAAAAAAAGTATCCATCCAAGAAGTAAAAAAAATGTAATAAAGGTTTTAATTTGTAAAAGTTTTAAATTTTCAAATTCTTTCTTACTCGAGTTGGTTAATTGAATACTCTGTATCTCAAAACGTTTTTTAACGGAGTGAATTCAATATAGTAGTTGAGGAGATATAAATTTATTAACAATTTTTTTTTTTTTTTTTTGCGTTCGGCCATACTATAGAACGGACGGAATGACGGACGCTATAAATATGATTTGGTATGAAATTTTAATGTGTTAAAAATATTACTGCTTAGTTCCTGATTTTTACTTCGTGGTATTTATCTTAAAAATCGTCATAATCTCACTTTAGGAAAAACGCTACTTTAAAAGTCATTTAGACTAATTTTAAAATCGACCTCAATTTTTTGAAGTTTCAAACTTTTTCATGTAACAGATGTTTAAGTTTGACACCCTTTAACATCTTATCATATTATAACAGGCTGACAATAAAATAATTTTTCTAAAATTTTGGATCCTTTTCTACAACTTTCTTATACATTTCCAATTCATCCGCCTAGCAGTTTAGGATATAATAATTTATTAACAATTTTTTACTGTAGAAAGGACGGAATGACGGACGCTATAAATATGATTTGGTATGAAATTTTAATGTATTACAAATATAACTATTTAGTTTTTGACTTTTACTTTATGGTGTTTATTTCAAAATCACTCTAATCTCATTTTAAAAATTTAAATTAATTTTCAAACATTCATTTATGATTTTATTTTTATAGTTTATATCTTAAGTTGAAGACTAAAATGTTATCTTTCAATTAAAAATTAACGATTAGTGTATACGCTACTTCAAAATATATCTTTTATGTGTAAGCATGTTCTTTTTTAACTCGTTAAAAATTTTCAAATCGGGCTTAATTTGTAGAAGTTTTAGGCTTTTTAAAAATGTTCATGCTAGGGGTGTTTAAGTTTCACACCCTGTAGATCATGCTGTTTTACAACTGAGTGACTGTAAGATAATTTTTCTAAAAGATGAGGTCCTCCTCTACAACTTTCCTGTACATTTCCAATTGATCTATCTAGTAGTTTAGAAAATACAGATTCATTACCCATTTTTTTATTTTATTTTTTATTATTTGCAATTGGCCATACTGTAGTACGGACAGAATGACGGACGCTAGAAAATTGACTTCGTAAGAGATTTTAAGGTTCTACAAGTATAATTGTCTAGTCCTTGATTTTTACTTTGTGGTTCTTATTTAAAAAATCGTCATAATTATATTTTAATAATTTAAATATTGATTTTCAAGCATACATAGCTTTATTTTTTATAATTTCATCTAAATTCATAATTTTAAGTTTAACACTCTGTTGCTCCAAACTTTTTTAAAGAAGGGTGACTATAAGATAATTTTTATGAAAGCTAAAATCCTCCTCTTTAAATTTGCTTTGTGTTTCAATTCGATCTGACCAGTAGTTTAGGACATACAGATTTATTACCAAATTTTTTTTTTTTTTTTAATTTTTTGGGTTCGGCCATACTGTAGTACGGACAGAATGACGGACGCTATAAAAATGATTTGGTAAGAGATTTTAATGTGTTACCAACATTTTTGAATAGTCCTTGAATTTTACTTTGTGGTGTTTATTTTAAAAAATTGTCATAATTATATTTTAATAATTTTAATTCAAACATTAAATTTCAAGCATATCTAACTTAATTTTTTATGATTTTATTTACAAAATTTATATTTTAAATTAAAGCCTAAAGTTGCATCTATCCAGTATAAATCAACAATTAGTATAAACGCAGCTTTAAAACATATTTTTTGGATGTAAAAGAAATTTTAAAATTGGCCTTAATTGAAGTTTCAAAGTTCTTAAAGTATTTCATGCTCGATGTGTCTAACTTTGACCCTGTAGCTAATACATTATTATAAAGCGGTGACTATTAAATAACTTTTCTGAAAGCTGAGGTTCTCCTCATAATTCCCCTTATATTTCTATTCGATACGACCAATAGTTTAGGAGATATAGATTTATTATAATTTTTTTAGGGTTCGGCTATAATGTAGAACGGACAGAATGACGGACGCTATACAAAAAATTTCTTAAGAGATTTTATTGTGTTACTAACATTTTTGGATAGTCCTTGATTTTTACTTTATGGTGTTTATTCTAAAATCGTCATAATTATATTTAAATAATTTAAATTTAAATATTAATTAAATTTAAATAATAATTATTAATTTATTTTTATATTTTATATCTTATATTGAAGACTAAAGTAGCATGTAACCAATAAAATTAAGTGATTAGTGTAAAAACATCTTTAATATATAACTTTTATGATTTAACAAAAGTCGACAGAATATTAAGTCAAGAAAAATGTCCGCTATTTGGTAAATTGTATCTGGCAGTCTTAAGAAACACAAATATATAAAATTATTACAGCATAAAATCCTCTTTTATAGAAAAAAAATTCTCTTTTATATATAAAAATAGAAAAAAAAAAAAAAAAAACTAAAAAATTCACTTCCGTTGCCCTTTAATTTTTCTATTAATACTCATTCCACCCATCAACATAGATTACAATCTCTTTTAGTTTAAAGAGACAGTTTAAATTTAAACAAAGTACTATTTATTATTTTTATTAATCCCCCCTTTTTGTATTCTACAAATACATATACACACTTGCTTATAAAATAAAAAAAAAAACAACAATGGAATCTACACCTACAGAGACACATAAAGCTACCATAAGATTAAAAACAAAACAACTATAATAAAAAGCTTTAAAAAAATAACAAAAAAACAAATAAAAAAGGTGAATAATTGCAATAATCATTAACCATAGAATTTGCTGAAAAACATAAATGCATTTTAAACCTAAAATAAAAATAGATAACAAACCTCTACTAACTAAATACAAACATACCCACGAACATATAATAAACTAAAACAACAAACAAGACTTCAGACGATTTAAAAAATAAAAATGCAGCTAAAAACTAAAAATTTAGCGACGAGTAAAAAACTGAAAAAAACATAAACTACTGAAGCGTGATTTATTGCGCGAAAGATGCAAATCCCCGATAAAAAAAATAAAAAAAATAATATTTAAACTGAAAACAACAACAAAAATTACAAGTACAAAGAAAATAGCATAAAGCTTTAAATAAAGTTTTCTGTTATTGTTGTTTTTATTATTGTTGCTTTGTTTTAATTACCACAAACCATAATTAATTAGAGCAAACATATGCTATAGAAAATTCAATGAAAGACGATAAACAACAACAACAATATATAAAAAATTAAAAAAAAAAAACAAGAAGAAGAGACATTTTTTAGAGGAGTTTTGGAATTAAACAACAACAATAATAACCTCAACTTTTATTTAAGTAAAAAAAAAAAGCAATAACAGAGTCTTTAATGAGTGAGAGCGAGAGCATAAGGAAAACAGGAAATAGGGGAAATGAATTATTGTGTTTTATTCTTTCTTTTGTTTTTGTTTTCCTAAACAATGTGGATAATTTTGAAGAGTAAAATAACAGCTAAATGAAGATAAGAAAAAAAAAACGCTTAAATTAATAAAATCTAGTATTTATCTATTGAAATCATTTAATTCTACATAAAGTAATTTATAAATAAAAATCAAATTTGAATTAAATTTTCATAAAAAAATTTTACTGGTTTTCATAGAAACCAAATTGTCCCAATACTTAAGAAAAAAAATTTCATCATAAATTGATTTATTTTAAATTTTTTTTTTTTAAATTACTAAAAGTCGTCTATAAATATGAGAAAAAAAAAAATTATTTTTAGAAGCTATAGAGAAATATTTTATTCGAAAAAATTATAATCGATAACTCAGGGATTCTGCGACGTGAAGTTTCTCAAAAGTTATGCATTGATTTGAATGAAATAAGGAGTGAGATCGAAAAATCTTGACACACATTTTGCCTCATAACTTTTTTCGGAATCAATATTCAAAATTTTTTTTGATCTAGTTATCATGGAAAAATACTTCAGTTATTATTTTTAATAACAACCATGTTAATTTGTCCTTATATTCATCAAAATAAGTGATGAAAAAGATTTACGTCCTACAAGTTTTAAAAAAATCCACAGAATTAAATGTCGTCCGTAAAACCGTTTCTAATATTATTAAACAGTATCAGGAGAATTTGACTATTGATGTGAAACCTAGTTCGGTAAGAAAAAAGGACCACATGATATTGGGAAAGACAGAAAATTGAAGGCATATTGAAAGGAACTCCTCAGTGCTTCGACTATTTGGTGCGAAAATTTAAAGGTAATGGGAAAGTTGATAACACATAAAGTTCAAAAAATTCCAAACTGGAATTCTGCAAAAAAAAATTACAAGCCAAAAATAGGACTCGGAATTTAAAACCAAATTTCATACAAAAATACTCAAGCTGTATAATTGATTAAGAAACATAGGTGCTGGCAGAATCTTCGCAGCTTGTGTCTCAAAAATTTTTATTGCTAATGCTCGAAGCAATGTTGGAGATAAGTTTAAGACCCAAAAGCAGCAAAAATTTCTTACAAAATTCATGGTATGACAAGCTTTTTGCACTTGCGGCAAAACAGGATAGTCATTTGATACATTCGGATCTATAAATACCAAAATATGCATAAAGGAATATTTGCAAAAAAGACTTTTTCTTTTCTTAAGAAAGCACAACGTGTCCACATATTTTTGGACCCATTTGGTATCATGTCACTACGGTAAGAAAGCTCTGGAGTGTTACTAAATCAATAACATAGTTTTAGTACCAAGAGAGGTCAATTTTCAAAATTGTCCATAGCTTAGACCAGTAGAGAGATATTGAGCTCTTGTGAAAAGTGAATTCAAGAGCACAAAAAATGTGTCCCAAAATACCGAAGATTTTAACAGAAGATGTGCACACTGTTCCAAAAAAGTGACTAAAGCAACTATCAAATCTCCAAAGAAAGGGTTTTCAAAAATGGTCCACAATTTTATAATTAGTGGTTAGAACCATAAAAATAATATATTTCTGTGATCTGTGCTAAATTATCAAATGATTACAAAAATAATGAAAACTCTCATCGATCGACTATTTTTTTTTTTTTTCTGCAAAATGGATGAAAATTTTATTGTCTTATCCTTTTATGGTTAAAATATTGAAAATTGAAGTAAGTGTGGCATATAATAAATTATCTTTCAAAAATTTGTTCACGAAAACGCACTAAGAAGTCCTCTAGCGGAACGAATACCATGGGGCAACAGTTTTAAATACTTTTTCCAAAACAAGCTGAAAATTGCGAATTTATATGTGATAAAAAACGAAAATGTTTAGTAAGCGTCATCTACGAAGATTGGAGGTGCAAGAGAAAAAAATGTGTTCCTGTACTGATCTTATTGGAAAGGAAATTGAGGAAATCAATAAAACTGCTGAAATATTAAATAATGAAACCGATTAAATACCTATGAGCAAAATTTTAAACTTAGACATTGAAATGCCTTTAAAAAGTGAAGCTAAAAAGCCTCCATTGAAGGATAAATTGGCCGACTCGTGTATGGGATTCTATAAGAGCCACACGCGCCCTTTTAAAAATATTGAATGAGCAAAGCCGAAATAGTAGGTTCTCATTCTTTCTCTATATTTTTGGCATTTGCTTTATTTAATTATTATTGCTCTTTCTTACAGATAACTATCATAAAACGAATTTTTAATCCTGTAGGATTGCGCAAGAATTGTCATTGGATCCTTAATATGATAACATGGTGTTAACGACAAGCAAGCCCTTAAAGATTATAAGTCTTTGAATGCTGCAATCTTTCGTATTTTACCTTTGCATAGAAGCGGTTAAAAATTATGGCTACATGCATACCGAATATTCGTATTGGACATTCGTTAATCTATCAAGACGCTCAAGAACAGGATTAACAAAAGGAAATATGATGAAAATAAGAAAAATTAGAAAAAGAGCAAGGCAGAAAAGGCTCCGTCCACTAAAACCTTATATTCATAATTTTTTAAGAATTATTTAAACATTTTAAGGTAATGACTGAAAATTTGTTATGCAAATGTTACACTAAGATTGATTAATTCCAAAATTAATTCCAAGTTTTAAGTTTTTTATTAATCTATAATAAATTATTATTAAATTTTATTTATTATAAATAAACAATAAAATACAAAAAGATATTTTAAACTTAATTTTTCATAAATTAATTTTTCATACACACTTCCATATACTTTGTATATGAACAAGTACTTTATGTTAATTACAACACCGTATACTAAGTGTATGAGAAAATACATTATTTTGATTACAAAACTATATACAAAGTATATAGAATTGTATAAAGGAAGGATACGTTCTCGTACACTTTGTGGGTTGGTGGTAAGCAATGAAAAAACGGCCATGGTCTATATAAATGTAAGCCTAAAACGTATATAGAGTTCCGAGTACTCCATACACCCAAAGTAAGCCATACGTTCAGTACGTGTAACACACGTTCGTCACTGGGCTATTTTGCGTAAAAACTCGAAACTTTTGCCCAAAATGTACCAGACTTCAAACTTTCAATCACTGTACGTTGGTATAAAATATGTCAAAAGTGGCGATTAAATAAAATTTTCGTAATAAATTTGGGAATCAATAGCAATTAAAATCATCAAGCTAAGTGACTTTGTTTTCTTGTACGCACCTGTCAAAGTAAAGCATTTTTTACATTTTGAAAAAAGAGCAAAAAGTTAAATTTTCATCAACTTTCAGTGTAATTTTTTAATAAAATAAAAAATGTTAGTTATTTAAGTGTACTTTTCTTTATACATATCTTTGTAAATTATATTTTATCCAAATATTTTTGTTATTTTTTGCAAATTTCCCTCACATTAATTTTCAATATACATGAAATGCAACTTAAAATGTTAGAGGATGATGAAAAAATCATGCGCATATACAGCCCCATTTGAGAAATTCATTTAAAAAATACTCCAGTAGATCTCA
Source organism: Protophormia terraenovae (assembly GCA_951394005.1). Lineage (NCBI taxonomy): Eukaryota > Metazoa > Arthropoda > Insecta > Diptera > Calliphoridae > Protophormia > Protophormia terraenovae. The sequence goes on from OX596073.1 coordinate 12,745,311, forward strand.
TACAAAAGACAAACTTTTTCTTTGCTTTATCAAACATTAAATAGGGGTCCAAAATCGAATATTTTTGTAAATATATTTTATTTATATAAAATTTCACATAGGCGTAGCAGCAACGGAGCTATGAGGGCTCAAAATTGGCTACTAATGTCATAGAAAATGTATAACCATTAGCGAATTTTTGTTCCTTACCCCATTAAAGAAAATTTTTATATAACCTTAAGGCTCTTGATAAACCCTTTAAATAAAATAAATAAATAAAGCGTGATCATAAAAATACAGATCTGAAGTAGGCGTCATTTTTGACCCATTTATTTCCAATGTACACGCAAAGAAAAAATATGGTTCCTGTGACCATAAACTAAGAGCAACATACTATGATTGTAATATATGATTCCAGGTTACAATAAGTATATTTGTACGTAATCATTATTATGATTCCAATTTATAATTTATTAGTAAGGTTCATAACCTTATTAATAACTTTTAGTAAGTTTTAAAGTCTTTTCTTAAGTATTGATATCATGTTTTTATCATTTAATAATTCCATGTTATCATATATATAAACTAATTTCATCATATATATAATTCCATTTTATCATATATATTATTCCATTCTATCATATATATAAACTAATTCCATCATAAGTATAATTCCATTTTATCATATATATAATTCCATGTTATCATATATATAATTCCATTTTATCATATATATAAACTAATTTAATCATATATATAATCCCATGTTATCATATATATGATCCCATATTTTCATATTTATATTCATTTGTACCACGATATGTGGTACATTCATCATACTGAATAAAAACAAAACTTGTAAATTTATATTTGTTCATATATAAACTAAATGAGAATTATAACTACTGGGCTGATACACAAAAATGTGTATTCAAAAGGCATAAAAAGTTAATGGCTTAATGGTTGTAGAATTAACCAAATTTGTGAAATGAATGGTTATGTAATTAACTAAATTATTGTGGAATTGACTAAATGATTGGATTTATTCATAAATATGATTTCATATAAACATATTTAAATACATATTATAATTCAGTGAACCATATTAAAATTTTGATTGTGGGTAATCATTAAATGATTAAACAGAATCATAAACGTTGCTATCATGAACACAGTATATTTAAATCAATGAAAAATGGCTATATAATCATTGAATAGTTGTGGTGATCATGCTGTAACCATGTTTTTTCTCTGCGTGTATGGACTGACATTACGATTCTGTCAAAAATAATCTTATAATTCTAAAAATACATTTTATTACTTACTAATAAATAGACAAATAAAATGTGATTATTAAAGTGTTGATCACTTTTCCCTCAATAGAGCACTATTTTGGATCCCTTTTACCTCAATGTGCATGGGTATGGAATTGAAGATGTATTTTGTTTATTATTTTATTTTTTCCCATTTTCAGGTGAACATCTTTCTACATCGAAAAATCCTTTCTTCACAACACTTTAATGTACTTTTTATCGACATATGCAAAATAATTATTAAAAAAGTTAATCCACATTCACTGTCAAAAAAAAAAAAAATAAATAAATTGCAGCCGTTTTAAATCTCTCCAGAAATGCACGATTTACATTAAACGAAAATAATTTCTACAGAAAAGAATAAATACAAAAAAATAATAATAAAAAAAGTATCGTCCATTCCAAAAAAAGAACACCCAAAAATATACCAAGTGTTCTCCGATTTTTATAAAAATTTACACGTATAAGGTCTATAGGTGTCTAAAAATATTTCCGTTTTCAGATTCGCTAAATTCAGAAAATTCGCGATTTTATTTCGCTTTTTCACTTTCGAAAAAACCTAAAAAATCTCGAAAGTATACAACTTTAAATACAAATATTTCTGCGAAGGCTTTACGGAAATTTATTATTTAAACGGCGTTTGAATTGTAATTATATCAGCTTAAACATGAATATTTTACAAAAATATTGCATTTTTTAAATGCATTTTTCTTTAAATATGCTATTAATATTTTTTATTTTTTTTTACGTTTTTTGGAATCTTTAAATTAAAATAAAAATCTCAAATTTTTGGGACGCACTCATGTACTGTGCATAATTTCCCCTTTTCTTCAACTAGTTTAAATTTTTTCATATAAAAAATTATATTTTTCTGGTATTATGAGTAGCTTTACGTATTTTGTTAAAAAAAAAAAAAAATGTATTGTGTTATTTTTTAAAAAATCGTTAAAAATAGTAAAACTTTATGTATCAGACTAATTATTGATTTAAGTTATATTAAACAAAGCATTTTTAAATACACTTTTGAAAAATTAAAATTTAATAATTTCGCAACTAACAAAAATGCATCTAAAAACTGCATTTATATTTTTAAAATATTAAGGACCGAAAAGGTGATTTTGGAAATGCTGACTAAATTATACAAAAAATATACAATTGCTTTTTAAATAATTTTTAAATTACATAAATCCATCAATAACTTCAAGAGATATGAATATTTAAAATTGCATACTTTTTATATTTTGTTAAATTTTATACAAATTTTAAAGAAAATTCCAAAACAAGAAAAAATTTTATTATAATATGAAAAATTTGGAACATGTTTTTATAAAAATTGGATTATGCATATAAGTTTTTCGCGTCCCAAAAATTTGACACTTTTATTTTAATGTAAAGATTACAAACTTTTCAATTATGTTAAAAAATTAAAAAATTTGAATAGCATATTTAAAGAAAAATGCATTTGAAAAATGCAATTGCATTAAAATGCATTTTTAAAAAATCTTTCTTATTTTTAAAATGTATTTTTAAATTTTTAAATCATAAAGCCGCCATATGCGAAATTTTAAGCCGCCATATGCGAATCATTAAAATTCACAAAGTCTTCCCAGAGATATTGCTATTCAAAGTTACGAACTTTTGAAATTTTTTGGTTTTTGAGAAAATTAAAAAGCGAAATAAAATCGCGAGTTTTTGCAATTTCACAAAACACGAAATTGAAAGCCATCAAGTAAAAAAATACACTTTTTCGGGCGTTCTTTCATGGAATGGTCGGTATACATTTATTTTTAATTGCCAATAATAAGATTTTTTAACAATTTGGAATTATTTCTTGTGTCATAAAGGAAAAATATGTTTTACCAAAAATACCTTTAAGGATAAGGATTTTTCAAAAAAGGTTATTCATATAAAATAGTCTTGGCTATTTAATTGATTGGAACTATACGTATCGCAAACTACGGGATCTTTTCAAAATAATACGTATTTTTTTTAAATTAAATTTAGGTAAATATTGACAAAAATATGTCACTTTATTTTCTTAATAAATTGTAAATTTCAATTTTCTTAAAAAAAAAGAATACTAGATTTTATTAAAAAAGTTGTTATTTTTTTTTTATTAATTTAAAAAATTGCAAAAAAATTTTAAATTAAATCGGAAAAAACATTACACGCAAAAAAATTCTCCACTTAAATATCGCTTATTTTCTCATAAATTTCTTTTCTATATAATAAAAACGTTTAATTGTAAACACTGTTTTCTCTTGTTTACTGTTTTTTTCTATTAATCATAAAAACAATAAAAATGTTATTGTTTGTTGTTATTGTTTCATCATCAAATAAAAAGCACGCCCTCTTTAGCACTTGCATACACAAACAAAGGAGAAATTGCAGTAAAACAAAATGAGTTCACTTAACACAAACTAGAGAGAGAGAGTTCAAGAGTATAAAAACTTCCAGTGAGTTTAAAGAAACAGAAATGAATTGAAACATAACAAAACAAAAGTGGAAAAGAGATAGAAGACAATGAAATCTCTTTTATTCTTATTGGGATTTTTTGTTGATGTTTACAAAAAAAAAGGGGGTTGATTTAAAATACAATTATTCCAAGTTTAATGGAAATCGAATGGAAATTTTAGAGAATTTTTGAGTTAGACTCTCTCTCTTTTGTTTTAGTTTAGGAAACAGGACTTGTTTAAATGAGTTAAACAAGTTGTATTGTTATTGTTTTAAAGGTTTTTGTGTGTGTGTTAATGTTTATTGTATTGTTTGTGGGCATTAGAACTTAGTTTTTATTGTGAGGTTTTTGAGTGGTTTTTCTTTTTATACCTCAATGTAGTGGCTTGTTTTTTTTTTTAGTTTGTGTATATTTATTTTTTGTAAGTCTTAGCTGCTAGTGTTTTTGTTGTTATTGCTGTTTATAATGCCAGCTTTGTGTTTTCGGGGTATCTGTGAGTTTTTTTTGTGGCTTTTGGCCAACAAGCAGGACTGGTTTTTCCCAACTTCAGTTCTTGTTGGATTCTCAAAGAGATCGCGTGTTTGTTGAAATAATCACTAACGCGTGTGTTGGTTTCGTCGTTTCGTTTTTCATTTCATTTGAAAAAAATCAAAAAAATTATATACAAAATTTATGTGTGCGTCGATTCTTCTGTTGTTTTGTTTTCGGTTATTGCAGCAGCACACCAACGACATCATAAATATGTGGCTGCTGTTGTTGTAAATTAAAAAAAAAAAAAAAAAACATAATGAAATAACGCACGAAATTTATTTTAAATAAAAAAAAAAAAAAAATAAAAACAAAATTAAAAAAATATATATTAAATAAAAAAAGATAATAAACGGAATATTTAAGCGGCTTAAAAATACCGACGGCTTTGAAAAAAATGTGAAAAAATTATTAATAAAAATAAATTTAGCTAAAAGTTAAACGGTTTAATAAAAAACTGTAACACACACATACACCTGTATACGAGTTTCTTCATACACTTACAAAAATAGCATTAATTTGAAAATAAAAACCACTTCCGTTTCCGTTTCCAAACAAAATAATTTTTAATTTATTAAAAAAAAAGGTGAAAATTCTTATAATTAATTTAATAATAATTAAAAAATTATGAATGTAATAAAAGAGTAAATAAAATAATAACTAATTATACGCTACAAAATTAAACTAAATAAATATTTATAAATAAAAAAATTAAAACATTTACAAATCTTTTCTTAGAAATTTATAAAAAGTTGGTGTTAAGTTTAAAAAAAAGAACATTTTTGTGCTGAAAAAAAAGAAACAATTGTGTTAAAAATTGGAACTCGAAAATTAGTTATTTGCCATTTTTTATTTAATTATGGACTAACACGCAATTGCGTTTAATATTCAATACAATAATTTGTTTTCATTATCAAAATTAATTACCCTCAAATGAAATTTGAAGCCATAATTAGCAAATAAACAGCTTAATTATACAATTTGATAAAAAAAAAAAATTAAAAAAAATATGCCGGCGGTTGAGCAAATTAAAATTTTTGAAAATTTTCTAAATCCTTGAAATGTTTACTTCATATTAAAATTTTTCCAAAATGTTTTAATCAACAAAAGAACTTTAAATTCTTGCCCTTAAAGGAAGCAACATTTAAACAAAAAATTTTTTAATAATTTTTTTAAAAAGTAGACAAATTATTTGGATTTTTTTGTTGTCTTTATCTCCGAGCTTTAATTAATAGTTTTCCTTTATTATATCTGCGGATATAAGGGGATGTAGTTGTGTGGGGTTTTAAAAGAAAACATAGTTATAAATTTTTAACACAGGCGGACATACGGACGGATATTATTACATTATTATAAATCACACTATGATCACAAAATTAGTATATGTTGTTCACTATTATGTCTTTTATATTTAAGCAAATTTTGAATACGATTATCCAAGTAGTATCCAAGTTATTAATACAAATGTTGAGGTTTATAAAAACTATTTTTTTTTTTTTTTAATAATGATTTAAAAAATAATTTATTTTTATTAAAATATATTACTTTCTACCAAATTTTATAAATATTTCGTAATCAATTGTATCATCCTTACAAAAATTTGTCAGAGTAAGAAGGATTATACATAGTTATTTTCATATATCAATTAGGCAGACATACAGACGGACGTTATTACATTATCATAAATGTTTCTAATGAGTTTTAAAAATATAAATCGCTAATTTACTTTTAAGTAAAATGCATTAATAACAACAAAATTTTAACAAATATCTTCCAAACCAATTAAATCTTCATTACGAAAATGTTTCAGAGTCGGAAGAATAATAACATATATACCTCCAAGGCGGACATACGGACGGACATTATAATCTCATCATGATGCTCTTGATTAATACAGAAAAAATATAGGTTGTTCACTATTATATCTTTTATATCCCAGTAAATTTTCATTATAATTGTTCAAGTAGTTTCCGAGTTATTAACAAAAATCATCTGGGATGTAAACATTTTTCATATCAAATATTTTTAAATTTTTAAATCGATCAAAAAAAAATTATATATTTTAAAAATGTTTTTCATTTAATTTAAAATTCATTACTAATAACAAAAATTTAACAAATATCTCCCAAACCAATTAAATCATCATTACGAAAATGTTTCAGAGTCTGAAGAATAATTTATATGTATATCACCATGGCGGACATACGGATGGACATTATAATATTATCATGAATGTTCTTGATTAATACAGAAAACATATATGTTGTTCAGTATTAAGTCTTTTATATTCTAGAAAAATTTCATTATGATTACTCAAGTAGTTGCCAAGTTATTAACAAAAATCTTTTGCTATATGAATATATTTATATAAAATATTTTAAAATGTTTAATTTGAGCAAAAAAAAAAAAAAAAAAAAAAATTATTTAAATATATATTTTATTTAAATAATAATAACAAAATACAAATATCTCCCAAACCAATTAAATCACCATTACGAAAATTGTTCAGAGTCTAGAATATAATATATGTATAGCTCTATGACGGACATACGGACGGACGTTATGAAATTATCATGAAGGTTTATAATGATCACGGAAAAAATATGTGTTATTCATTGCAATATCTCTTATATTCGAGTAAATTTTCATTATAATTTTTCAAAAAGTTTCTGAGTTATTAACAAAAATCTTTTGGTATATAAAAATTTTCCATAATAAATATTTTAAAATTTTTTATTTGAAAAAAAAAAAAAAAAGAACAAATAAATAATAATAAAAATTATTTAATAAAAACATTTTATTTAAATTAAAATTCATTACGAATAACAAAATCTTTACAAATATCTCGGAAACCAATTAAATCATTATTATGAAAATTTTTTTAGAATTTGGTAAATAATACATATGTATAGCACTATGGCGGACATAGGGACGGACATTATTAAATTATCATAAAGGTTTATAATCATCAAGGAAAAAATATGTAATATTCACTATTTTAAGCCTCATATCAAAGTTAATTTTTATAATGATTATTCAAGTAGTTTTTGAGTTATTAATAAAAATCTTCTGGTTTGCAAATTTTTTGAACTAAATATTTTTAAATTTAAAAACAAAAAATTAATAATAATAAATAAAATAAAATGACTTAAAAATATATATTCTAGACTCTGAACAATTTTTGGGAGATATTAAAATATATTATTAATTAAAAAATTTTTATAAATATTTCTGAAATCCAATTCTATAATCATAACGAAAATGTATCAGGGTCTGGTGAATATAAGTACTACATTTATAACTGTGACAGACATACGGACGGACGTTATAATACTATCATGGAGACTCCTGACAGTCATACAAAAAATATATGTTATTCAATATTATATCTCTAATATCTTTGTATTTTGATCATATTTATTCAAATAGTTTATAAATTATTAATAAAAAACTGGGGGTTTATGAAAACTGTTCATACTAAATATTCTTATTTTTTTTTTCATTTGAGAGAAAACAAGAAAAAAATATTATAAAATATATTTTATTTAAATTAAATTGTAATACTTGTAACAACGTTTTTTAAAGATAAAACCAAATAAAATATTTTTTGTTATGCATGATTCTATGACTAAATGATGATTTTATTATGTTCGTCCGAATGTCCGAATAATATTTAACTCACATATTTGTTCTATATGAAATTTTTAATAATTTTATATATAAATTGATAGATGTGATCATGGAATTTCAACACTATTAATCACTTGATTTTAAATAGACTCTAGTGTTATAGATAAACCATTGTATAGAGGCATATATTGAAACATATCTCGGAAACAATGTATCTGATTTGGTTTAATAAAGACCAACAAAAAAAAAAAAAAAAAAACTATACGTTATTGAAATAGTGTTCATCATTTTTTAACCCTAAAAGGTTACTTTAAAAATTATTTACTTATAAATAATGTAAACAAATAATTTTTCCATTAATTTTATTATTAAAAATTCTGTTTTCAAAAAAACTGCTTTAGTAATAAACAGTGAAGAAGAGTCAGACAAAGTTTAACTTTCCAGGGTTAATATGTACAATACTAAACAAGATATTAAATAATTTGTGTTGAAGAAAATAATATTTTTACAAAATATAAACATCGTTAAAAATCGAAAATGCCTAACAAAAGCTTCCCTCTTTAATCATAAATCCGAATATGTTACAAATTAAACGAATTATATTTCATTAAAATGGATGAATAAATTTTGAATTATTCGAAATTCAATCTTCAATGAACTACATTTTTTTATGTTATATATTTTTGACTATATTTTGTACCTTTATCTAATCTATTTATATTCTATAAATAGAAGCTTTTCTGGAAACTTCAAAAAATGTTGTTAAGTTATATGGATCGTTTAAATGATATTTCCAAGGGACAGACAGCTGGACGGTCAGCTTTATTTTGAGTTTTCTACATATAAGGATGTAAAATTTATAATATTAAAGCCTTAGATGAATATTAAAGAAATTACAAATCGAAGAATAAATTGATTTGCATTTATTTTATTTTATAATTTTTTCAGAACAATTTGTTATGATGAATCTTTTAAATGCTATTTTCAACGGACAGACAGCTGGACGAACAACTTAATTTTGATTTTGCTACATATAAAGACATACAATTTATAATACTATAGCCTCAGATAAATATTAAAGAAATTACAATCCAAAGAATAAATTTATTTACTTTTTTGATTTTATAATTATTTTCAAAACTATTTATTATGTGAACCTTTTAAATCATAAACAGACAGCTGGACGGACAATAAAATTTTTACTTTTTTACATATAAGGGCATAAAATTTAAAATATTAGAGATTTAAATAAATTTTAAATATATTACAATCCGAAGAATAAATTTATTTTTATTTATTTTATTTTATAATTAATTGCAAAACAATTTGTTATATGGATTTTTTAAATTTTATTTTCAATGAATAGACAACTGGACGGACAGTTTAATTTTGGTTTTTATAAATATAAGAACACAAAATTTATAATATTATAGTCTCAGATGAATATTGTAAGAATTACGATTGATAAGTATATATATATACATATTTTTATAATTATAAAAATTAAAGTATTTTAAAATGTTTTTTTTTTTTTTTTTTTTTTTTTTTTTAAGAAACCCAGATAATTTAGAATTCAAATAAATCTGGTAACTCGATCATTTATTAAATTCAGCTTAAAACAATTTAAAACATTTCCAAAATATTGAAAAATTATATGGAAAATCGTGCTAAACCTAAATATATAATAATTGCAATTGGAATATTATTACTCGTTCTTTAAGGTATAAAAAAATTTTTCGAAATTATTTTAAATATTCTTTTTTTTTTGTGACAATTTGAAGTAGAATTATTATATATTTTTTATTGGGGAAAAAATTTATATTTTGCCAACTTATTGCCTGTTGCTCAAAGTCAAAAATCTTTTTGATATAATTTCCTTAAACATTTTTTGACTTACTTTTCGTTTGACATAAAAGAACTGAATGTTAGTCTCTCGCCACAAAAAATTGAAGTTAATTATCAGGCTTGTTTAAAATTTTAGGAGGATTAATTTTTTTTTATATAAAAAAAAAAAAAAAAAAAAAATTTATAAAAAAATTAATGAATTTATTTGAGAGGACAAATAAGCAAATATAAAACAATCTTCTATTACCAAAGTTTTGTTATAATAAATTATTATTTGCTGTGACAAAAGTTTGGTTAAAGAAAAGACGCTTATTAAAAAATGAGTAAAATTAAAAAAAAATATTATTAAATACTTTGCCAAAAGATTAAAGTGTAATAAACAAGACAATATTTTTTTAAATGTAAAACGAACAATACAAATTATAATCTTTATAAAAAAATTCTCTCTTTTACAGATCTTCTATAAAATAATCATCAATTAAAAATCAATCAATTAAAAAAAAGTGCAATAATTAACTAAAAAACAAAAAAATACAAAACAAAATCCTTTCAAAAAAATAAAAATTCCTTAAAAATCCTCTGCAACAAACAAAAGGAAGAAAAAGTTTTAATTAATTAAAAAATCTCTTAACTAATGACAATCGTGTTAAAAATAACATAAATTGTAAGATAACAAACACAACTACTAAAACAAATATAAAAAAACTAAAGAGAAAAAAAAAAAAAAAATAAATAAAAATAAAAAAAAAAATTAAATAAAAATCAAAACTTCCAAACAAAAAAATAAAGTCTTTTAAAGCAAAAAATAAATAGAAGAGTGAAGACAAAAAAATCTCACGCCTTAAAAAAAAAAAATTAAAATAAGAAAAAATAAAGTAAAAAATAAACCTCAACACAATTATTTAAAGAAAAGCAGGCAGTCAAACAGACAGACAGACGGACGTTTTATAAAAACTGCTGGGTTGTGGTGCTTTGAGGTTTAAGCTGCTGTTTGTTTGTTCTTCATCTGCTGTTTAGAAAAACAGAATCCTTCAAAACGGCTACCATAACGAACTCCGCCTTAGCAATGAGCCAACTGGGCACAGTGTATGCCACCAAACGGAGGCGACGTAATGGAAAAAGGTACGTTTTTTTTATAATTTCTTTATTTTAATTCTTTGTTAAGTTTTGAAAAAGTTTTTATGCAGCAAATAAGAGAAAAGGGGGATTTGATAAGAGAAAATTTTAAATTAGGAATGAAATTTATTTTTTTTTAAATTGTTTAAAAGTAAAATAAATTAAATTTAAATGTGGGCGCTTAATGGTAGCAGGCGTTTTATTGGAGATATTTTGGATAAAAAATTTTGTCCGTTAGAAGAATATTGCAGATTTTAAAACTAAAAATGAAATAAACTTTTAATTAAAACAAATAAAAAAAAAATTAATAAATTTTTAATAAAATATTTACTTTTCTTAAGTCCTCAAATTAAATAATTTTCGGCGGCTCTGGATTTTTCAGTTAATTAAGATCGTGCAGTTCTAGCGAAAAAGTAATAGTTTTCTTATCATTAATTCAAAAATGTTCCGTAATAAGTAGGATAAGCAAACTAAACACATAAGGATATATTTATTGATTTAAAGTTTATATAAGATCCTGTATAAGAAAATCCAATAATTAGATAAATGAAAAAGTATGACACCTATTTCAGAAGTCTTTGCGAAAATTGCAAATGATTTACACAATAATGGTGAATATAATTTCTCCAAGACGGTTGTTATTCCCATTGATTCGTTATGATATTAAAATAGGGGTATGTGTATAGCTGTTGCTATACATCTTAGGACTAATTAACTATAAAACATGTTAGGATTTAATCTTTGTTAGCATATGTATATTAATAAGGGAAAGCATCCCGGATTCCCGGGAAATTTTTCAATTTTTCATGTCCCGTTTTCCCGGGAATTTTAAAAGCACTTAAATGGAAGGAAACTGCTTGAATTTTAGCAAAGTTTATATATTTAAGTCACTTTTTTAAACAAAATTAAGCTTAAAATCCAGCCATGAACTTTATCTTAAAGACAATTCCATTAGTAAGTTGTTGTTACAATTTATTAAATGGTTTAATTGGGATGACTTTATGGCATTAATTTATTAAGCATCCTATACGTTATAAGTTATCAGTAGTATAGACAATATGCTATTTAACAAAACATTAACATAAAAAGTAAAAAGAAAAAGTAGGAAGTGAGTCCGACAAATCCTTATTTATTCATATAATTATCAACTGGAAAGCTACAGAAAATATTTTCTGTTATGTATGAAAACGTCTGATCGGATTTATAACATGAAATCAAATGTTTCATCAGGGATATTAGTAGACAAGTTATAAAGTTCTCAATAGACTCAATTTCCTTTCCAGTGATATATAATATGTTTAATTTAGTTAATAAAATTAAATATGACATTTTATTTGAGGTGACTAATTAAAAATTTTAAAAATATTTACACGGATTTTTTTCCTAAAAAGTTAGTATTTTTGGAAAATTTACATCTTAATCTATAAAATATGTTAAATTTATGTTATTATCTGTAACTATTTCTAAAATTCTGGGTGAAAAGTTTAAGTTAAATATTAAAAAAAAAAAAAATAATAATTTTTATTTTTTTTCCATTAAAGAAAAAATCTTGTAAAAGAGTAAAAATTTTTTTAAATTTTGTATGTATCATGTACAATGAGACACAATTTCCTTTCTAAAAGTATATACTAAATTAAAGATTTTCTTTTATACAACATACATTGAGGCGCAGCAAAATATCATTAAGTTTAAATATGACATTTTATTTGAGGTGACTAATTAAAAATGTTAAAAATATTTAGAAGAAGTTTTTCCAAAAAAAAATTTTATTTTTAGATAACCTACAGCTTAATCTATAAAATATGTTAAACTTGTTTTATTATCTTTCACCAGTTCTAAAATTTTAGCTGCAAAGTTCGAGTTAAATTTTCAAAAAATATATTTTTTGTTTATTTGCAAGTTAATAACAAAATCTTATTAAACAGTAAAATTTTTAGAAGTATGTATATATCATTTAAATTAAGACATAATTTCCGTTCCAATGATGTATAATATGTTTAATTTGTTTATTTTATTTTTAGGATAATAAAAAAATTGTTGTTGTAAAACTGTTAACATTTTTTATATATCATTTAAAATTAGAAAAAATTTCCTTTCCAATGATGTATAATAAGTTTAATTTATATGTTTTAACAGCATAAATTAAGGCGCCTCAAAATACCATTATACTGAAAATAACTTCAAATATGAAATTTTATTTCAGGTGAATAATTAAAAATTTTAAAAATGTTTAAAAGAAGTTTTTACCTAAAAAGTTAAAATGTTTAGATAACCTAAACTTTAATCTATAAAATATGTTAAACTTATTTTATTATCTTTAGCCATTTCTAAAATTTTAGCTGTAAAGTTCAAGTTAAATTTAAAAAAAATTAATTTTTATTTTTTTAATGAAAAAAACTTGTAAAAGAGTAAAATTTTTGAGATCTTGTTAAAATTAGACACAATTGATTAAAATTAGACACAATTGTTTAAAATTAGACTTTCTAATGATGTATAATAAATTTAATTTATATGTTTGACAACATAAATTGAGGAGAGTTAATATACCATTATTCTGGAAATGCTTTTAAATAAAGAAATTTATTTGAGTTTTAAAGTAAAAAATTTTGTGCAATATTTTTTTTGAGATTTTTTGTGCAATATTTTTTTGGAGATTTCACATGTATGTACATAAAATCTATAAAAAATGTTTTATTATCTCTTACCATTACTAAGATTTTGGCTGTCAAGTTTAGGGAAAATTTAAAAAAAAAATTGTTTTCAGTTTTTGAAGAAAATCATTTTAGAAAATTAAAATTTCTGCAATTTTTTAAATATCACTGAAAAGTAGATATAATTACCTTTCCAAAAATATATAACACCCTTAATTTTCCTCTCATACAAGTTAAATTTAGAGCCTCCAAACTAGAGGCCCTCTGAAAAAAAAAAAAATTAATTAATCAAACTGTTTTTACAATTTGAAAAATTTGTTGCTCTGTGTTTGGATTTATATTCCAATTTGAATATTTAAAAACTTGGCATCTCCTTTATTAGAATAAAAAATTTATTACAAATCACTCTAAAAGTTTAGTCGATTTATATTCATTTATGTAGGTATCAATTAGTCTAACACTGAACTTTTAAGTTACTACCTTCATAGGTTTATAAATTAATATTTTATTGTTACTATTTTTTGTGCTAAAAAAAAAATGCATACAAATATATTCAATCAAAAGTTTATCTAAAAAATATTAAACCCAGCTTTAAAAAGAAAAATACTTATTAAATTATTTCTTAATTTTTTTAGTGGCTTACAATGTGTGGGGGTTTAATTAAATTCAAATAAATATTTGTTATCTCTATAAAACGTATTAACTTCCGTTTATTTAATAAAAAAAAATTTTCAAATTTGTTGCGAAACTATTATAATAAAACCGCCTGCTGCTTTTTTAATAATCAACCACTTTTAGCCAACTTCTTTTTCAAAATTTTGATTATTCTATTAGGAAAAAAAATTAAAACAAATTGTCTAAATCTTTTCCAAAGGATGTTTAACATTTATCTCGGTTTAAATTATAAAAGAGATCCTTATTTACTATTTGTTTTATTCCTTATTTTCTTGACCTCCTGGGGTTTTTACTAAGGCAGGCCACCACTACTGTCTAACAATATTATGGTTATGAAGTGATTTTTTTCTTTTCATGTTATTATTACTCTGGGGTTTCAATTTCAAAAGGTAATTGTTTAATGATTTTTGTAATTGTTAATCATTTGTTATAAAAGGAATATAATAAATAAAACTACTTTTATTTTTTTTTTTGTGTTAAGAATCTTTGACTAATGATGTTAATGGTAACTATTTTGACATTTTATTAGACAACAAAATTTTGTCTTCAAAGGAATAGAAAAAAAGGTGTTAAAAGGGATTTGGGAATGTTACTATTAATCATAAAAAAATCAAAAAGTTAAAAAAGACAAGTGTCTAAGGAATTAGGAAACAAAGAAGTAGTAAAATTTGTATAATTTATATTGTTTACACTATGTAAAATATGTAAACAAAAAAAAATCTGAGACGCAAAATATGTTAAAAATCTAAATTATAAATTTTATTGCAGGTCATTTTTTGCACAATTCTTTACTCATTGTTTACATCGAGTAAAGAATTAGAAATTTCCATAAATAAATTGTTTTTGACCCTTTTATAATGAATGTTAAAATTTTACTATTAAAAGATATAATTTATAATGTTTACATTATGTAAAGAATCGGATAAAGTAGTTATTTTTGTTAAAATTCTAAAAATAAATAAATTTATTAGATTTAATTATTTGCACCATTATTTACATCTAGCTAACTACGTAAATAATTAGAAAATTTAATACAAACTGTAACTTTTAATATGCAATTAAAAGAAATGTCTAAATTAACACCATTTATAGCGTGTCTTATGTAAATAATTAGAAAATTTTATTGCAAAATCTCAAATTAAATAACTTGAATACTTTACTCAATAATTTACATCATGTCAACCATATTTTAATCAATAATTTATTCAAAATTAAAATTTTACTAATTAAACAATATTTTACATAGTGTCAAATATGTAAACAATGAAAAATAATTAAAAGCTAAATTTATTTTTAGTGAACAAGTTTAAAATTAATATTTTTTTTTTTTATTATTATTTACTCCATATTTGACACCATGTCAACCATGTAAATAATTAGGAAAATGTCCAAAAATTTTATATTTTATTAACTTTTATGTTTGGTTTTAAAATTATATTAATAAAGGACTCTTTTGACATTGTTTACACTATGTCAAATATGTAAAGAATTAGAAAAATTTTTCTTTTTATTATTTTTAAATTAAAAACTTAATAATAATAATTTTTCATATGAAATTCATTATTTACACAATTGTTTACCTTTTGTCAACAATGTAAATTATAGAAAAAAATTCGAAAGACTTTAATGCCCAATTAATTTTAAATAAAATGTTTAATATTATTTATAAATTGTTATTTTACATTGTTTACACAAAGTAAAATATGTTAGAATTTAAAAAGTATTAAAATTTCAAGTAATATTTCTGGAAAAATTGTAAATATAATAATTTTGCTAAATTTTTAATACTTTACTTAATATTTTACATCATGTCAACAATGTAAATAATTAGAAAAATAGCCAAATATTTAATATTTTGCACAGTTTTTTATAAGAAAATATAATTTTACTTAAAAAGAAATTTTTTACATTGTTTACAGTGCATCAAATATGTAAAGATTTGGAAAAAAAGAAAATTTTTATTTATTTTTACATTAAAACCTTAAAATTAATAATTTTTTTTAAAAACCTATTTATACAGAATTGTTTACCTTATGTCAACAATGTAAATAATAAGAAAATTTGCTTAGTTTAATTTTTGAATGCTAAATGTTTAATATTTTACTCAATATTTTATAAAAAAATAGAATTTTACTAAAAAAAAGGTATTTTTTACATTGTTTACACGGTGTCATATATGTAAAAATTTAGAAAAAATATACAATTTTTGCTACTTTTTACATTTAAATCTTAAAACTTAGAATTTTTCATGAAAATGTAATTCTTTACACAACTGTTTACCTTAAGTTAACAATGTAAATAACACGAAAATTAGCTTAATGTAATTTTTGATTGCCATATATTGAATATTTTACTCAGTTTTTTATAAGAAAATATAATTTTACTAAAAAAGGCATATTTTACATTGTTTACATCGTGTCAAATATGTAAAACTGAAAAAATTTAATGTTTATTTTTTTATGTGAAATCTTAAAATTAATAATATTTCATAAAAAATGCATTCTTTACACAATTGTTTACCCCATGTCAATTATGTAAATAATCTGAAAATTTGCTTAATATTGTATTTTTTGATAAAATTTGTTTAGATAGTCCTTATATTTTTCTTAAAATGTTATTTTACATTGTTTACACAAAGTAAAGTATGTAATAAATCAGTAAATAAACAGAATTTTGGATATTTTTTTTGAAAAATCTCACATTTAAGAATTTAGCTTTTAATTTCATGTTGTATACAATTGTTTACATAATGTCAAAAATGTAAATAATTAAAAAAATCTCCAAAAATATTATATGTTCATAATTTTAATGTTGGGTATCAAAAATTTTATAATAAGGAAATATTTTACTTTGTTTACACCATGTCAAAAATGTAAAAATTTAAAAAAATACCAACATTTTTGTATATTTTCTGTTAAAAATTTATTTCTTTTGAAAAAGTTTTATATTAAATAATGTTGCTTATAATTTCATGCTTTACATATTTTTTACATCATGTCAATAATGTAAATAATTAAACAAAATTTACAAAATTCTATATTTTAATAAATTTTAAGTTGGTTAGTAAAACTTGACTAATAAAGGAATATTTGACATAGTTTACACTATGTCAAAAATGTAAACAATTAGAAAAATACCAAAATTTGTGTATATTTTCCCTTAAAATTTTTCAATTTATTTTTTATTATAAACATTTTATAGAAATATATCTACTTTTCTTAATTTTTAAATAGAAAATTTAAACGTTAATATCTAAGTCGAATATGTAAAGAATTGAATTTTATATTATATACACTAGTTAATAATGTAAAAAATAAAAATAAAAAAAAATGTAATGAGTTATAAAATATTGTAAAAAGTTTTATATTTTATTAATATTTTTTTATAATTGTTTTTCATTTTAATTTTTAATAATTTTTTCTTTTACTTCTTTAAACTGTTAGTATGTAAAATAACGTAAAATAAAATTTATTTCAAACGCTTTAGCATAAAATGCACATAAAATTTATTTTAAAATTCATATAAAATCATAAATTTATAAAAAATAAAAAACGGGCAGAAAATCCCCATAATAAAAATATAAAAGAAACTTTTAAATAATAAAGACACCAATAAATTATTTTTATTAATTATAATTTTTATTATTTAAAAGAGTTGAAAAAAAAAATTACACCAAAGTGCTGAGAAAATTTACCTCAAACAAAAAAAAAAAAAAAATACACAGAAGTTAAAATAATGAATTTAATGCTCAGTGATTCAATATGAGTTTTTGTTTTTTTGCATAAACAACAAAAAAACGACACTAAATTAAATTTTTATATTGAAATCATCATTAACATCATCAGCAACAAAATATTCATATATAAAAGCATACATACATATAAAAAAACTTGTATTAATGTGTAAGTAATGACCACATTGTTGATGTTAGTTAAAACTATTAAAATTTAAAAAAAAAAGAGAAGAGCAGCAACGAAATAACCATCGAAGCTTATCACCCAACAATGATCTTCACTAGCAAACCAAAAAAAGGTGATCTTTAATATAATTTGTTGCAATTTTCTTTGTTGTTGCTATATTTTTTTTTCTGCACAATTTTACACAAAAAGGGGGGAGCATAAAACAACAAACACATTTACGCTAATACTCCCAGAAAAGAAAAAAAAAGATGATAATAATTATAAAAAAAAAAAATACCGCGTTGTTGGTTTTTTTCACTCTCTTTTCTCTGTTTAGTAAATTTTAAATTTCACACAGGAGAGTGTAGAGAATGGTAGGGAAAGAAAGAAAAATTGCAGCAGCTATAAAAACATAAAAAGCAACAACAAAATTTTACAACACCTTTTGTAAATGAAAACTGAAAGGTAGGGTAAATTTAGCAAGTTGCAACATTAAGAACATTAGCCTTTCAAAAAAAAAAGAAAACAAGCCAACAAAATGACAAGGCGAACAAGCAGGAATAGAAAGAAAAAGTTTTTATATCTTTGCAGGGTTTTTTATGTAATTGCTGTAAGGAATAAGCGATATCGTAGTAACCATAAAAAACAGAGCAACATTATATTGCATTTACTTTTGTATAGAGCAAGGAGTAGGAAAAATGAATAAAAGAGTAAAAAGACCCTTTATTTTTGGTCAAGTGTAATTTAGTTAATAAAAATAATATTGATGGATTTTATAAGGACAGAAGAAGTGGTGTTAAAGAAATGAAAAGATTTCTATACAAAATGTGAAAGAAAATATTAAAGAAATTTTTAATTTTAATTATTATACTAAAAGGAATTTAAATTTTACATTGTTTACATTAGAACTATAAAACTAAAAAGCTAAAATTTATATAAAAAATAAGAAATTTACTCAGGACAAGAAATTTTTCTTCGTTTACTTAATGTTAACTAAGAAAAAGAATTTTAAATAATTTAAATTTCCAAAAAAATTTTATATTTTTGTCAAAATATTTACTAATATCTACTTCAACAATTGTTTACATGGTGTAAATTATGTAAACAACAAAAGAAATTGTTAAGAATTTATATTTCCTATAAATTTTGTATTGCAAAAGATAATTTTATTATTTACTTAATTATTTACACGTAGAAAACAATGTACACGATTATTTACATAAATGTAAATTATGTAAACAACTAAATAAATTGTTAAGAACTTATGTATTATTTATTTAATTGTTTACACCAGATAAACTAATGTGGATATCTATTACCCTCACCAGAGTTTTCAGCAAGAAGGATGCTAGACTTATAGGTCTAAAATCCTTCGCCTTAACATGAGAGGACTTACCTCCCTTAGGAATAAAGACAATATTCAGTCCACAATTTTGGCACATATGTAAATGATAAACAGGTTTTAAAATATCAATAAGCCAAGGTATGACCAGATATTTATTGCCCAACTGATCCTGTCAAAGTCAATAGGGACCGAGACGGTACCTCTAGTAAATACACGAAATGTGTGACTAGTCTCATTGACACTACGACAGCCAGAGAAGTGGGTTTCAAGGAGAACTTCAAGAGTCTCCTGACTACTCGTTTTCCATTCACCGTTTGCCTTTTGTAAAAAGCCAGGTACGGCGGGAGTTTTGGACAGGATTTTTCGCAATCTGGTAGACTCAGAGGAACCTTCGACGCCGCTACAAAAGTTCCTCCATGACTCGTGTTTAGCATCCCTGACCTGATTCTTAAACCTATTCAATGAGGATTTATAAGAAGACCAGTCTCCCGTTCTCCTTGCCTCATTGAAAAGCCTACGATAGTTCCTACGTCTATCTGCAATATTAGGGTCCCACCAGAGGATCCTATTTTTACACATACGATTTTTGATTCTACACGATCGTCTCATGGCTACATTAAGTGCACTAGTTAGCATATTCACAACCTTTTCAATATCATCAGGACCCTCCATTTGTGGCGGGTCTGAGATTACATTCTGTAGTTACATACGTTGTATGTCCCAGTTGGTATTTCTTCTATTCATAAAACCTTGTTTTGGTCGGTTTCCGACCGTAATAGAGAATTCCAGATACAGGTGGTCCGAAAAGGAACAATCTTTTGAGACCCTCTAATCTTCAATGGAATCGACATGACTCAGACTTATGAGCGTTATATCCAAAACTACCATGGACGGATCCTCCAATTTAACACTGGAGGTGACGGCAAGCCACATGGCTTTCCGCCTTTCTCTCGCAGTGGTGCCAAGGACTCCTTATTCAGGACCACTATTGCCTTCCTCGTTGCACCTTCTGGAGCAGAAACTTTCACCACCTTCCAGTCATGTGTCGAGAGGTGAGGATTTCCACTTTGAAGATACGCATACGGGTCATGTGGCTCGGTGGGGATGGTAGCAATAGATATCGGTCGATATTAGAAAATGTTTTAACTAAAAATTTTAATAAATTTTACATTAAAAAACTTTATATTGCTAATTTCAGAATTGTTTACCTCGTGTTAATAATGTAAACAATTAGATAATGTTGCTTAAATTAAAATTAAAAAAAAAAAAAAAAATATATTGAAAATCTTAATTTTGTTAATTATACAATTGTTTACATCGTGTCAACAATGTAAATAATTACAAAATCTTACTTTAACTCAAGATTTTAACAAATTTTATATTAAAAATCTTATTTTCTTTTATTAAAACAATTTTTTACTTCATGTCAACAATGTAAATAATTAAAAAACCTTATAAAAAGCAATATTTTTTCCACTGTTGATAATAAAAATTATAAAAGAAACTTCTGCTGTAATATTTTCCCTTTATTCTAACCCTTTTTGCAATAATTTCAATTGCCTGCTGCCATTGTTTTGTGCTTGTACTTTATATTTTTTTTTTTTATAAACGTAAATTGTTTAATAAAATACGACACATAATGACAAGCGTGGCTTAATTACTTGTATAACTGCAGAAAAAAAACTTAGTTTTTTTTTTTGTAAATATTTTTGATGATGATGTTTTGTTAAGGTATGTGCACTTCATTCTTATCTTTTATAATGTTTAAGCTTTTAATAAAAAAGAAACTCTAGTTTAAACATTTTCATTATTTTTATAAAAAAAAAATTTAATGAAAATTAAAAAAACAGGAGCTATGTGTTGTTGTGTTTTATGTTCTCTCTATGGTCGAGTGACAATTTAAATTAAACCCTACCATCCTGTATTATTAAAAATGCTTTCAATTGTCCGCGCGTATTTTTGTGAAAAGCCGCTTTTAGTTTATTTTTTTTTTTTCTTTTTATGTGTAATGAACACCTGTAATTATTATGGTGTGTATAAAAATTTTATTTAGGGGTTTGATGTTAAGATAAAAGTGTCAATGCTTTATAGTGTTATAAATAGAGCTTCAGTGAAAAAAGGATTATTGACATTTTAAAAAAATATAATAAAAATTAAAATAGTTTTTAAAATAGCTTTTGTGGTAATAAAATGTAGTTAATACAGCTGCCTAAATAGTTTTTATTAATATATAATATAAATTAAGAATTTATGAACAATTTTATTTTGTAATTTACCTTATAAACTTGGACAAATTTAAAGCTGTAAAGAGAATAGATAATATTATTAATTTATTAAAGAAAATTTCCTTTAATTAAAGACCTTTAATATTTATTTTTGTATTAATATTAGTTCTTTATTTAACCTTTCTTCTTCCCTTTTACTTTTGTTTTAGATTTATTTTTAACCATTTCCTTTTTGTTAAATATTCTGTAAAAAGCAAACTTAATCTTCTTTTATATTTTTAACAAATCTATTTCTAATTCTAATTTCTTAACAACAACAAGTTTTGAACTAATATGATTTGTTAGATTAGATTTTAATGCTCTACTAAGCTCTGTCAACAAAATGGTTTTAAATGTTACACAAATATCTTTACAAATTTATATACAAACACACTCCTACATTACAAAAACCTCTCTAACTGTACAATTATTTATTTGCAATTGTTTTTGCTTTAAATCCTCTACAAAAACAATAACAGGGAGAAAATATTAAGAGCCTTTACACAGACATATCAAGAGTTAGTAATAATAACAATGACATTTTTGTTACTATTACTGTTATTTTGTTTTCTGCTCTGTATACATACACACATTATGCTTTTTTTTGCAATCCTCCTGTTCATTTAATAGGTGTGGGTGGGTGTGTCTAATAAACTCTAGTCGCAGTAATAAGTCGTCACTATATGTTGAGTTTTTAACACTATTGAAGGCAGAAAAAATCTAAAACAAAATCGACTTTTACTTTATTTAAAAAAAATGCTGCCCTTTGGATTATTTTACCTACCTACAGACACACATATTCATTAATAAATATCCCCACCCGGCCCCTTACTTATATGTTTACATGAATGTGTTTTGGGTTTTGTTTTGCAGAAAGAAAATGAAAATGACAAGTGTTAGAAGGTAAACAAATATGCTAAACAGTGATGCCATGTAGTTTATTTTTTCATTAAAATTATTTCAAGAAACTAATATTTTCTTTTAATGAAAATTATAATTTTACTATTTACGCAATTGTTTACATAATGTCAACAATTTTAAAAATGAGAATATGTATAAGAAAAGCTTCAAAATATAAATGTTATTTTAAAAAACTAAACTTCAGTATTTGTTTAAATAATTACATTATGTAAACAATAACAAAATCTCGAAAAAATATAAAAATTTTCACTGGAAATTATAGTTATAATATTTACACAATTGTTTACTTAATTTCAACAATGAAAACAATTTAAAATGTCTTAAAAAAGCTGAAAATAATGAATTTTGTATTAACAATCTTTGGAAAATAATAAATTTTATATAAAGGGCTTTAATTTTGGTAAATATTTAATTGTTTACATCATGTCAACAATGTAAACATTTATAAATTTTTACAAAAACTTCCAATCATGATAAATTTTACATTAAACATTTAGTTTTCGGCATTTATTCAATTGTTTACATCATGCCAACAATGTAAAAAATTAGAAATTTTTACAAAAGCTTTGAATAGTAATACATTTTAAATAAAAATATTTAATTTCAGTACATATTTAATTGTTTACATTATGTCAACAATGTAAACATTTATAAATTTTTACAAAAACATCAAATAGTAATAAATTTTATATTAAACATTTAGTTTTCGGCGTTTATATAATTGTTTACATCATGTCAACAATGTTAAATACTAGAAATTTTTATAAAAGCTGAAATAATAAATTTTACATCAAAAATGATATTTGAAGTATTTATTTAATTGTTTACATTATGTCAACAATGTAAATAATTAGAAATTTTTATAAAAGCTTTAAACGATAATATATTTTGTATTAAAAATCTTATTTTCAGTATTTATTTAATTGTTTACATCATGTAAACAATGTAAAGGTTTATAAATTATTACATAAATTTTAAATAAAAATCAATTTTATATTAAAAAAGTTATTTTCAGCAATTATTTAATTGTTTACCTCATGTCAACAATGTAAATAATTAAAAATGCGTATAGCATCTTAAAGGAATAATTCATTTTATATCAAAAATGTATTTTTGGTTATTTATTTAATTGTCTACATTATGTCAACAATGTAAACAATTAGAATTTTTATTAAAAACATTATGTAAACAATAATAAATTTGTATTAAAGCTTCAAATAATAATACATTTTATAATAAAGATTTTATTTTCAGTATTTATTTAATTGTTTACATCATGTCAAAATGTAAATATTAAGAAATTATTATATAAACTTCAAATAAAAACCAATTTCATACTAAAAAGTTTATTTTCAGTATTTATTTAGTTGTTTATATCATGTCAACTATGTAAACAATTAGAAATTTTTATAAAAGCATAAAATAATAATTAATGTTGTATTTAACACTTTATTTTCAGTATTTATTTAATTGTTACCATCATGTCAACAATGTAAATATTTATAAATTAATATATAAACTTCAAATGAAAACAAATTTTATATTAAAATTTGTATTTTCGGTATTTATTTAATTGTTTACATCATGTCAACTATGTAAACATATAGGAATTTGTATAAAATCTTGAAATATCAATAAATTTTATTTTCAAAATCTTTTTATTAGCTTTTGTTTAATTGTTTACATCATGTCAAAAATTTAAATAATTAGACATTTTTATAAAAACGAAAAATTTTTTTATTATAAATTTTATTTTCAGTTTTTTTAATAGTTTGCATCATGTAAACAATATAAACATATAGAAATATGTATAAAATCGTGAAATATTAATAAATTTTATTTTCAAAATCTTATTAGTTTTTATTTAATTGTTTACATCATGTCAAAAATGTAATCAATTAGAAATTTTTATAAAAACAAAAAAATTTTTATTATAAATTTTATTTTGTTTTTTTTTTTAATAGTTTACATCATGTAAACAATGTAAACTTTTAGAAATTTTTTTAAAAGCTTTAAATTATAACAAATTTTATATTAAAAATATAGTTTTCAGTATTAATTCAATTGTTTACATCATGTCAAAAATGTAAACAATTAGAAATTTGTATAAAAGCTTCAAATAATAATAAATATTACATTAAAAATCTTATTTCCATTACTTATTTAATTGTTTACATCATTTAACAATTAAAAATTGATATAAATGCTGCAAATTATAATAAATTTTCTCTTAAAAATCATAATTTTAGTTATTATTTAATTGTTTACCTCATGCAAACAATGTAAAAAATTTATTTATTGAGCACAAATTTTAGTTTCCCATAATTTTTTTACCAAAAATAGTGATTTTGGTTTTTACTTAATTTTTTACATCATGTAAAATATGTAAACAAATAGTAAGTGTTACAATAATTTAATTTTTTACAATTTTTTTTAGGAAATTTAACATTTTGTATGCATACAATTGTTTACATAAGATCTACAATGTAAACAATTGGAAAATGTTAAAAAATTTTAATTTTTACCTAATTATTTACACTATGTAAACAATTTGTACAATGTAAACAATTTATTTTGGTTACAAATCTTAATTTTAGTATTTTTTTTTTATTATTTACACTATGTAAACAATACAAAATCTTAAATATTTACCAAAATTTTCTTCAGAAATTTTAATTTTACACCTTACCTAGTTATTTACACCATGTCAACAATGTAAACAATTATAAAATCTTAGATAAACTATAATTTTTATAATTCTTCTACAGAATCTAATAATTTTATCAGCCACAAAATACTTTACACCATATCAACAATGTAAACAATTGAAAAAAATCAAAATTGTTTAAGAAAATTAATAAAATATAAAAATCCTTCTTAAGGAAATACATTTTCAAATAACAATTTTAAAAGAATTTGTCTGAAACATGGGCAACACTGTTATTATCATACTCATAGTATGTTTTTAAGTGTGTAGGAGTAATACTAGTAGTTACACTCTTTTTTTATATTAAACATGATGGCTAGTTTTGTTGTTATTATTATAACGGTGCTTATCTAAATCTGTCTCAATTTTTATTTTTGTTTTGCTTTTTGCTACTTGTGCATTTTCCTTTTTTTATTTTTCTTTTCCATTATAAAAAGAGTGGCTGTTATTTGTTTACTACTTTTTTACTTAAAGAGTAACAAACAAAAAACAAATAAATACCTACCTGTAAATGATTGTATATTTGTTTTTATTTTAATAGGTGCTAGAGAGAGTGTATAAGTATGTAAAAAGTAAAAAAAAAAAACAACAAATGGTATTTGTGTTAGTAATTAACACCATTGCGTAATGCAGCGTATCGAAGCCAGTGTAATGCTTAATTTTTTAATATTAACTTTTTATTTGATATGTGGGTATACATATATTGATATAAATGTTACTACTATTTTCCTTAAATGTAAACAAACTAATAAAATAATAAAAAAGAGCTCTCGCTCTTTTTTCTAGGTTTGTAAAAATGTTTAATGATTTAGATAAGAAAAAATAAAAAAAATTGTCACTTTTCTATTTTATATCTATTATTTACTATGATAGTGTTGTTAAGGCGTTTTTTTTAACTGAAATCAGTTTAAAATGAAGGTTTTAGTTTTTTTAAGGATTATCTAAGGGATTATTGCTAGAAAATTTCTGTTTTGATTTAAAGACGATTTAAAATGTTTTTATTTTATATAAGGAAAGTCTAATGGATTGTTATAAAGAAAAATCTTAATTAAATACAAATAAATTAAAAAATTTGCAAATTAATTTAAACTTTCAAAGTTTATTTTAAACTTCTTTTAAACTACGCTATATGAAAGATTTAATTATAAAAATATATGCTACAAGAAACCAAATAAAAAATTTCTAAAAATAAATTAAAAATGTTGGATAAACTTAAAATTATTTGCCTAAACTATGTTTAAACTGTGATAATTGACAAGTTTATCTATTGAAATATTTACCAAATAAAAATTAATTCAAGTATTTTCCATAATTTGAAAGAAATTTTAGCTAAACTTAAAATGTTTCCTTAAACTCAGTTTAAACTCCTGTTTTAAGGCAAGTTTAACTGAAAAAATATATGTTTAAGAAGAACAGATTACAAAAATACATAAAAATCTGTTAAAAAATTAAGTTAAACTGATCAATTTTCTCTTAAACTAAGTTTAAACTCTTATAAATGGAAAAATCTAAGAGAAAATTTTGTTAAATTTAAAAATTTTCTATTAAACAGAGTTTAAACTCTTGCAAATAGCGATTTTAGTTACAAAATATATTTACTTAAGTGAAGTAAATTTGAAAATGTTTAAAAATCTAAAAGAAATTTTAACTCAACTTGCAATTTTTATTTTAAACTGAGTTTAAACTCCTGCAAATAGTGAGTTTAATTACAAAAACATTAACCAAATGGAATTGAGTTTAACAATTTGTTTTAAACTTAAACAAATTTTAGATAAACTTTTAAACTAAGTTTAAACTGCCACTATGGGCCAGTTTAAGTATGTAAAAGTTAATTAAAACAAAAAAAAAAAATTCCAAAAATCTTAAATAATTTTAAATTAAACTTAGAAAACTTTTTTAAACTGAGTTTAAGCTAATGTAAATAGTGAGTTTAACTATAAAAAGTTTAATACAGTAAAATAGACTAAAAAATTAACAAATATATCAGAAAAATTTCAGCTAAACTTATAACTTTTAGTCTAAACTAAGTTTAAACTTATGCCATTAGCGAGTTTAACTAAAAAAAAAGTTTAATAAAACAAAACTAATTAAAAAATTGTTTCATATCTTTAATGAATTGAAGCTTAACTTAAAATTTTATGCTTAAACTAAGTTTAAACTGCCGTTGTGGGCGAGTTGTTTACTAAAGCGAATTGGATTACAAATTATATGACAATCTAAGAGAAATTTTCGCTAAACTTAGTTTAAACGTCAGTTTTCTTAACTCCTGAAAATAGTGAGTTTAAATATAAAAATGTTTACTACAATGAAATAGACTAAAAAATTAACAAATATATCAGAAAAATGTCAGCTAAATTGACAATATTTTTTCTAAACTAAGTTGAAACTAATGCCAATAGTGAGTTTAACTAAAAAAAAGGTTTACTAAAACAAAGCTAACTAAAAAATTGTTTCAAATCTTCAATAAATTTCAGCTTAACTTAAAATTTTATGCTTAAACTAAGTTTAAACTGCTACTGAGGGCGAGTTTAATTACAAAACAAGTTTACTAAAGCTAATTGGATTAAAAAATATATAAAAATCTAAGAGACATTTTAGTAAAACTGAGTTTAAACGTCAGTTTTTTAATCTAAGTTTAAAAAATCGAAGTTTATGAAATTAAAATTATTACCTATGAAAAACAAATTTTTAAATTTACAAAAATTTAGAAGAAATTTTAGCTATAATTAAAATTTTCCTTTAAACTTAGTTTAAACTCCAGACAATCTAATAAAATTATGAAAAAAAAAAACTTGAAATACAATTAAAATTTTTTGTAAGCTTAGTTTAAACTCCAGATAATGGCGAGTTTAACTAATAAAATGTTATTTAAATATAAATGAATTTAAAAATTTACGAAAATCTAAGATAAATTTAAACTAAACTTAAAACTTTTAACATAAACTAAGTTTAAACTATAAGTAATAGTGAGTTTAACTACAAAATAGTAAACTAAGGAAAATTAAATTAATATATTTGTATGAAGTTAATTTTATTTTAAAATTAAAATAAAACACATGAAATTTAAGCTAAAATTTAATTTGGTATTAAACTTAGTTTAATTTGCTTTTAAATGCTATTTTAAGTATTAAATGAAATTTGAACTTTTTAAAAAGTTTAAAGCAAATTTAAACTTAACATTAACTTTTTATTTTGAAAGATTATTTTAATTTTATTACAGAATTGGAGAAAATTTATTGATTTTTCTTTTAAAAACATTTAGTTTCAAAAGTAAAAATAACCTATGTTTATTTAAATCTATATAATTTTAGTTAGTAGGGATATTCCTACCCTCTAGGGTATATTGACGAACATATGCCACTTTAGCTGTTGACTACCTCCCTCTCTTTTCAAGTAATAAAATATTTAAAACATAAAAAAATCCTATGTTGGTATAAAAACATAATAAATTTTCATTACACAAAAATTCTAAATTATTAGAAAGAGTATTAAAAAAAAAAAACAAAACGAAAAAAAGGACAAAGAAGGATTTTAAAACCGTTAACACCACAGACCAAAGAAAATTTGTTTACGAATTGACCAAAAAAAAAAAAGCAACAAAACACAAAGAAATTGAGAGTTTAGAAAAATAGCCAACAAACCAACAAACACATGGTCTTAAAAACAAATAAATTTTTAAGGGTGGCACGAGTTAAATATAGAACATTATTTTCTCTTTATGTTGAAAATGATCCTTTTTTCAAATTGAATGATTGCTGGTGTTGTGCGCTATGAATTAAATGGGGTTAGCTATATTACAAATAATTTTCTTATATTCTTTTTTTACATATATTTCTTTTGGTATCATTCATTTTCTAAGGTTAATTAAACAAATTTAGTTTTTACTACTTTAAACACATATGAGTGTTATAAGAGTAAAAAAAAAAAAAATATAGTTAATTAAAAATTAAAATGTTGTAGCTGTTAAACGTCAGCTGGGCTTAAATATCTATTAGGAGGGATAACAGAAAAAAAAATTATAAAGGATATAAAACTAGCAGCTGTTAAGGAACTGGTAATAATTTTATAGCAAAAAAAATATGAAAAAATAATAGAAGAAAACTTTGTGGTTTAATTAAATCAACAAAGAGAGCATAACGAACAAAAAATGTGCTTTTAAGTAGGGTTTAAAAGAAAAATTGCACAAAAATAAAAAAAAAAAAAAAAAATTTGAGTAATAATTGAAAAACATATTTTTATTTATTATTTCGTTTAGTTCCTCAAGAGTGTCTTCTATTAATATTAATAGATCAATAAAAATATTAATTAGTTTTTTTGTTAAAATTTTCACTTCATCTTTTGGCTACTGAAACGCCTTTTATTTTCTGGTTAAATTTAAGTTTTGGCAAAATTGAATAGATTTAAACAAACATTATTATTTTGCCTAAAATTCGTAAAAAGAAAGAAAAAACAACAAACTGACAAACCAGCCAGTCAACGCCTTGAAATTTTTAATTTATGTTGCTTTGAGCAAAGAAAAAAAAAGAAAACTATAAAAATCTAACTAAAAGCGCCAAATTTACTTTGAAGTTTTGTAAAACAAAAAGAATTAAAAAAACAAATATGAGGGAGGGAAAAAACTTAAAGGAGTGAATTCCAAAAAATTAGAAACAAAATAATTTTTAGCGCAGAATTAACTAAAAAATTAATGTCGGCTCAAACTAACGTTAAAGGTCATTTTAACTAGAAATAATTTTATTAAAGGAAAGAAGTTTAAAAATTTAAAAAAATTCCAAAAACAGTTTTAGCTAAACTTAAACTTTTGGTTTAAACTTAGTTTAAAACTAACATTTAGAGCGAGTTTAACTAAAAATAACTACGTTTAAGAAATAAAATTTTAATATTTAATGAAATTCTTAAATCTTTTTTAGCTAAACTTAAAATTTTTACTTAAACTCAGTTTAAAACAGCCCATAGTTGTAAGTTTAACTATAAACTAAACAGAAACAAATTTAATTATTTACAAAAATCTTGAAAAATTTTCAGCTAAACTTAAATATTTTATTTCAAACTTAGTTTAAACTGGTATTAATGTAAGTTTAACTGAAAACAAGTTAAGTAATGAAGCTAAACTTAAATTTTAGGTTTAAACTTAGTTTAAAAAAAGCCCTTAGTGGCGAGTTTAACTACAAATAAGTTTACTAAAGAGAAACAAATTTAATTAGTTACAAAAATCAAGAAAAACTTTCAGGTAAACTTAAAGATTTTATCTTAAACCTAGTTTAAACTAATGTTAATAGTAAGTTTAACTAAAAACAAGTTATCTAATGAAAAATAAATTTAAAAAGTTAAAGAAATCTATAAAAAAAAATTTAGTAAAACTAAAATTTTAGGCTTAAACTCAGTTTAAAAAATGCTCTTAATGGCGGGTTTAACTAAAAATAAGTTTACAATAGAGAAAAAAATTTAATTATTTACAAAAATCACGAATAACTTTCAGCTAAACGTAAAGATTTTATTTTAATCTTAGTTTAAACTTATGTTCATAGCAAGTTTAATTACCAAAAAGTTTATTAATGAAAAATAAATTTGAAAAATGACAAAATTCAAGAATACATTTTGACTAAACTCAAAGTTTTTCTTTTAATTATGTAAAATAAATTTAAAAAGTTAAAAAATTGGTAAGAAATTTTATTTCAACTTAAACTTAGTTTAAAACAGTCCGTAGTGTTGAGTTCGTCTACAAAAAAGACTTCTGAAGAAAAACAATATAAAATATTTATACAAATTAATAAGAAATTTTAGCTTAACTTAAAGTTTTTCTATTAAACTTAGTTTAAACTAGCGTTAAAAGTTAGTTTAGTTGCAAACAATTTTACTTATGTAAAATGAATTGAAAAAGATAAAAAAATCGATAATAAGTTTTAGTTAAACTTAAACTTTTGGTTTAAACTCAGTTTAATTAAATTATTAATACAGAGTTTAACTAGAAAAAAGTTTGCTTAATAAAAATAAATGTAAATATTAAGAAAAATCAGGAAGAAATTTTACGTAAACTTAAAGTTTTTCTTTTAAACCTAGTTTAAACTGCTGTTAATAGCATGATTAATTGCAAAAAGTTCTACTAAAAGAAAATTAACCAAAATCATGAGAAATCTTAGCGAATCTTGAAAATTTTATTTTAAACTTAGTTTAAACTGCTGTTTATGGCAGGTTTAACTACAAAAAGATCTACCAACATAAAATAAACTTACATATAAACACAAATTTGAAAGAGTTTTATGCTAAACTTTAATTATTCTTTTTAAACCTAGTTTAAACTTTTGATATTAGCAATTGTAGTCTCAAAAAAATTCACTTAAATAAAATAAATTTAATTTTAGAAAAAAATATTAAAGAATTGTTTGCTGAATTTTAAGCTTTTGTGTTAAACTTAGTTTAAACTGCTGTAAATAGTAAGTTTAACAAAAAAGAAGTTTATTATTTAACAGTTAATTTAAAAATTAACAAAAATCTATAAGAAATTTTAGCTAAACTTTAATATTTTATTTAAACTTAGTTTAATATTTTTGTTTTAGGCGAGTTTAGGTACAAAAAATCTTACTTTATTTAAACAAATTTTAAAATAAACCAAAATATGAATGAATTTTTAACTAAACTGAATTTATTTTACTTAAACCTGGTTTAAACTGGCTTTATTGAAAAGTTTAACGGTAAAAAAAATAGTAATATAAAATTAATTTTAATATTAAACAGCATCTACAAGAAATTTTAGGCAAATTTAACTTTTAATTGACTTATTTATATTATAAACTCAGTTTAAACTTTAGTTTTATTTTTAACTACAAATTTAGTTATAAAGTTTATTTTAATATTTAATAAAATTTACAGGAAATTTTAGCAAAATTTAACTTTTAGTTAACTTACTTTTATTATAAACTTAGGTTAAACTTTAGTTTTATGCGAGTTTAAATATAAAAAAATATTTTAAAGACCAAATTTTTTCAAAAACTAACAATAATGTGAAGGAAATATTAACTTGATATAAAATTTTATCTTTAAACTTAGTTTAAACTATCGTTAGTAGAAAGTTTATCTACAAAAAATTTTAAATAATAAATAATTTAGAAGCTAATAAGAATCAGCAAGAAATAAATTCTAAACTTAATATTTTTTCGTTAAACTCAGTTTAAACTGCCATTAATAGATAGTTTAGGACAAAAGATGTTGTCTAAAGTATAATTAATTTGAAAAACTTAACAAAATTTAAATATTATAAACTCAACTTAAAGTTTTTCTTCTAAACTTAGTTTAAACTGTTGATTAAAGCAAGTTTAACAACTAAAAAATGTATTATTGTGATATATTTTAATATTTTATGCTAATATAATCTATAACATTTATGTCAATTTGTACTTTTCCCTAAGTCAAGTTATTATTTTCTTCTTGGGCTTGTCCTCCTAGGGAGTTCGGCGCCAATATTAGTTGTTGTAATAAAAGTTTTATGAGTTTTGTCCTCTAATGGCTGTTTATAATTATTTAAATAACAAACTGATTTGTCTATATTTTTTCATTTTCGCTTAAAAAGGAATGACGATACAAAAAGAGAAAATAACACTCATCGCGAATGTTTAATCGATAAAATAAATGAATCTTAGTTTTCTGTTTCTGTTTGCTGTTGTTATGTTTTGCTTTTGTTTTTGTTGTTGCTTATGACTACAAACAAATAGCATTGTTAAGTAAAATAGTACTATTTAAAGTTTTAAAGGAAAATTCAATAATTCACTTACTTTCATTCTTATTCAAGATCTTTTCGTTATGAAAATTTATTGAAATATCAAAACAGAAGTTACCAATTAAAAGAAAATAAGATTTCAATACTCTCAAGATTTTGCTAATTGAAATGTAAATTTTTTTTATCCCTTTTTACCGAAACAAAAAAAATAAAATTTTTTTCCTAACAAAATCCATAAAATACTTTTCAAATTTATTATTTTCCTACAAAAAAAAAAAAAAAACATTTTTCGCTAACTATCAAACTCCTGTAAAATAAAACACACACCAGGTTTGTGTGCTTAGGCCGCCAAATATTTTCTACAGTAGTTAACCGCCAGCATATGTACAGCGCCCATGAATTGTTGTATTTTAAGTGAATTCTTTTATTTTTCTTATTTTCTTCTTGTAGTTTATAAGTTGGGTTTTCAAAAAAGAACATTGGCAGCATGAGTAGCAACTAACAATTCTTGTAGTTTACCTGGAGATTTAACAAGCTTTACAAAAAAATAAAAAATAAATAAAAACTGCAACGGCAGCAGTACCCATATCTTTAGTATGAAGAAGAACAAGCCGTGTTATGTTGAAAAAAAAGATGAGTGTGTATAGACCATGAATTACTTAAATTGAAGTTTATGAGTGCCAAGAATTTGCTACCAAATTGAAAATATATTTTTTTTCTTATTTTAATTTCTAAATAAATTTCTAATAAAATATTTGCACGCAATTATAAGAGAGAGAAAGAATCTAAAAAAAAGAGGAAAGAAAAATAATCAGTTTTATGTGGAAAATATTATAAAACAAATATAAATCTGGCAGCTTTATTAGTTTAATGTTAAAAAGTTTAAAATTAAGCAACATTTTTCCCTAAACTTAGTTTAAAATTTTGTTAATGATGAGTTTAACCACAAAAAAGTTTTTCTAATGAAATTGAATTTAATAATTCATAATAATCTAAAAGAAATTTGAGCTAAGCTTAATTTTTTCTTCATAAACTTAGTTTAACATTTTATTGAAGGCGAGTTTAAGTACATAAAAGTTTTTATAATGAAATCTAATTTAATAATTCATAATAATCTAAAAGAAATTTTAGCTAAACTTAATTTTTTCTTGTTAAACTTAGTTTAAAATTTTAGTAAAGGCGAGTTTAACCACAAAAAAGTTTTTCTAATGAAATTTAATTTAATAATTCATAATAATCTAAAAGAAATTTTAGCTAAACTTAATTTTTTCTTCATAAACTTAGTTTAACATTTTATTGAAGGCTAGTTTAAGTACATAAAAGTTTTTCTAATGAAATTTAATTTAATAATTCATAATAATCTAAAAGAAATTTTAGCTAAACTTAATTTTTTCTTAATAAACTTAGTTTAAACTTTTATTCAAGGCAAGTTTAACTACATAAAAGTGATTCAAATGAAATTTAATTTAATAATTCATAATAATCTAAAAGAAATTTTAGCTAAACTTAATTTTTTCTTGATAAACTTAGTTTAAATTTTTATTAAAGGCGAGTTTAACCACAAAAAAGTTTTTCTAATGAAATTTAATTTAATAATTCATAATAATCTAAAAGAAATTTTAGCTAAACTTAATTTTTTCTTGATAAACTTAGTTTAAACTTTTACTAAAATCAAGTTTAACCACAAAAAAGTTTTTCTAATGAAATTTAATTTAATAATTCATAATAATCTAAAATAAATTTTAGCTAAACTTAATTTTTTCTTGATAAACTTAGTTTAAATTTTTATTAAAGGCGAGTTTAACTACACAAAAGTTTTACTATTAAAATAAAATTTTATAATTCATAATAATCAAAAAGAAATTTTACATAAAATTAATTTCTTTTTGCTAAACTCAGTTTTAACTAAGGTCGATGAATAGTTTAATCACAAAAACTTTTACCAAATAGTAAATTATTGAAAAATTTACAATAATGTAAAAGAAATTTTCATTAAACTTTAATTTTTCTCTTAAACTCAGTTTAAACTTTGCTAAACTTAGTTTAAACTTTTATTAAATGTGAGTTTAATCACAAAAAGGTTTTTCTCATAAAAAATAATTTAATTATCATAACAATCTAAAAGACAATTTAGTCAAACTTAAAATTTTTTTTGCTAAACTTAGTTTAAACTATTATTAAAGGCGAGTTTAACCACAAAAAATTTTTTCTAATAGAAAATAATTTAATTATTCATAATAATCTAAAAGAAATTTTACATAAATTTAAATTGTTTTTGTGAAACTCAGTTTTAACTAAGGTCGATGGAGAGTTTAATAACACAAAATTTTATCAAATAAGAAATAATTCAAAAATGTACAATAATGTAAAAGAAATTTTCACTAAACTTTAACTTTCCTTTTAAACTTTGTTTAAACTGCTGATATTAAAGAGTTTAACTAAAAAATTAGTTATATACAAAAAAGTAATTTAATAATTTTAATAAGTCTACATTTTATTTTGGATAAACTTTAAATTTTATACTAAACTAAGTTTAAACTAACTTTAATTGAGAGTTTAAACACAAACATTTTTTCTAACCGATCGATATTTTAAAAATTTACAATAACCTAAAAGAAATTTTCGCTTAACTTGAAGTTTTTCTCTAAACATAGTTTAAACTAGTGTTATTGGACGAGTTTAGCTACAAAAAAGTTTCTTTAATGGAAATAAATTTCTAATTTTACAAAAACTTAAAGATTTTTTAGCTAAACTTATAATTTTAATATAAACTTGGTTTAAACTGTTGATATTAAAGAGTTTAAACTACAAAAATATTTATAAACAAAAATACAATTAATAATATTTGTAAATCCAGAAGAAATTTTAGCTAAACTTTAAATTTTCTTCTAAACGAAGTTTAAACTTTTCTTAATGATAAGTTTAACTATAATAAAGTTTGCTAAAGAAAACAAAATTAAAATATGTATACAAATGCATAAAAATAATTAGTTAAGCTTAAAGTTATATTTTAAACTCAGTTTAAACTAACGTTAATGGAAAGTTTAACCACAATATAGTTTACTAAAGTATAAAAATTTTAAAGTTTTAAATAATATAAGAGATATTTTTGTTAAACTTTTTTTCCTAAACTAAATTTAAACTCATGTTATTTGTCGAGTTTTATCACAAATGAATTTAGTTAAGAAAATAAAATTTATTATCTTAAAGAAATCCCAAAGAATTTTTAGTTAAACTTAAATATTTAAAATAAACTCAGTTTAAACTAATGTTATTTGGAAAGTTTAATTAACAAAAAACTTGCTAAATACAAACCAATTTATAATTTAACAAAAATCTTAAAGAAATTTTAGCTAAACTTAATCTTTTAATATAAACCAAGTTTAAACTGCTGACATTAAAGAGTTTAAGGACAAAAAAGTTGACCTCAGAAAAAGTAATTTAAAAATTAACAATATAGTAAAAGAAATTTAAGCAAAACTTCAAGTTTTCTTTTAAACTCAGTTTAAACTAATGTTAATACGTGAGTTTAACTGTGAACAAGTTAACAAAAGGAAAATAAATATAAAAGTAAAATGTAATACCTAAGAAATATTAGTTAAACTTTTAAGTTTTCTTTTAAACTTAGTTTAAATTGTTTATATAAATGAGTTTATTTCAAAGTAATTTAAACTAAGAATAATAAATTTGAAAATTTACATTAATTTGCAAGAAATTTTACTTAAACTTATATTTTGTCCCTAAACTAAGTTTAAGTTATAGCCATTAATGAGTTTAATCACTAAAATGATTATATAAGCACAATTATTTAAACATTGTATAACATTTTTTAAGAAATTTTACTTAACCTTGAAAATTTTCCTAAACTGAGTTTAAACTTAAGTTAAGGGATGGTTTTTCTGCAAAAAAGTGAGGTTAAAAAATTAGATTTTATATTTTTTGTAATAAATGGAAGAAAATAAAGGTCAACTGATTTATTTTGTTTCAACTTAGTTTAAATAACACTAAATAGTGAGTTTAATTACAGAAAATATTAAATTTATGGAGCTTAAATAAAAAAAAAAAATTAAAACACATTTTAGCTAAAAGTTATAAAACATTGTTTTTAAACTGCCTACTTTTAAAAGTTTAAAATTTATTAAAAAACTTACTAAAATGTTTAAACAATTTTATCTACACTTACATTTTTTATATAAACTAAGTTTAAACGAATGCTACTAAATGTCGTGATTTAAGCCGCAAAATATTTTTGCACTTGTTTCTTGTTTCTGTCCTAAAAGTTTGCAAAGTGATCCTTATGAATTTAATACTCTTATTTTAATCTTATTTTTATTTTCTGTATTTTTTTCTTTTAACTTTTATATCTTAAAATATTTTAATTTCTTAATCAGCAGTTTTGGATATAAATTGTTTTTATATCTTAAAATTTATTTACAAAAAAATCTAAACGAAAAAAAACCTTTAAAAAATTGCAAATTTCAATTAAATTGTACACATGCATTGCTGATCAATTAATATGCAAATGTAACACTAAATAAACTGTCGCACCTTCATCACAATAAGCAACAGCACCAACAACTGTTGCAACAATAAAAATAAAAGAAAAACCAAAGCACAAAAATCTATATCAGCAACAGTAGCTGCTTAACAACTTCGGTATCTAAAGTACAAAAAAGGAAAATTTTTAAAAACAAAAAAATTTAAAACAATCAGTAGCTTAGCAATGCAGCTACTCCAGCAGCAACTTATCTTAAAGATACAAAAAAAAAAAAAAAAAAAAAAAAAAAACACACACACAACTAAAGTTGCAAACAATCACAAAAAGCAAAACAAACAAAAAACTTTAAATATGCAAATAATGTGTTGACAACTTAATTCTTTTGGTGGCTGTATTTTTTTTTTTTTTTTTTTTTATAGAGCGGCATTTAAATTGAAATACACTTGTGTGTTGAGAAAACAGTAGAAGAAAAACAAATAAATATTTTTTTCCAAATTATAAAAAAATCAATTAAAATTCATG
Source organism: Protophormia terraenovae (assembly GCA_951394005.1). Classification (NCBI taxonomy): domain Eukaryota; kingdom Metazoa; phylum Arthropoda; class Insecta; order Diptera; family Calliphoridae; genus Protophormia; species Protophormia terraenovae. The sequence continues at coordinate 12,783,373 of OX596073.1, forward strand.
AAAAGACAGACATAAAATCAAAGTAGCAACAAAAAATATTACGCAAAAGAAAAAATCTAAAAAAACAATCTATAAAAGAAACGCGTATACAAAATGTTTTAACAACGTGAGGATGGAAGGACGGACGGACAGTGGCCAGCTAAGGCTACTAAAAACAGTAGCAAAAGGCCAAGTAGATTTGTTAAGTTTTCTTTGAATGGCTTTTTGGCCACAACATGGTCCATGTTGATTTGGTTTGTTTGTTATGTGTTATTGTCTGTCTGTCCCTATGTCTATTCATTCATCTTGAGCTGTTGGCGAAAAGTAACTAAAGGAATGGTTTCACAATGGTTAAAATTCATTTAAAGAACTAGTTTGAGTTAACTTTAATTTGTTTTATAGAGTTTAAATACGAAATGGTTTTTAAAATATAAACAAATTTAAATATTTAAAAAAATCTTAAATAAAATTTAGCTAAACTTATTTTTTTTTTATTTAAACACAGTTTAAACTAACGTTATTAATCAGTTTATCTACGAAAAAGTTTACTAATGTAAAACTAATTCAATTACTTACAAAATTCTTAAAGAAATTATGGTTAAACTCAAGATTTTCTATTTAAACTTAGTTTAACTCTCTGTTAATAAAGAGTTTAACAAAAATAAGTTGTTTAAATAAAATATCAGTTAAAAATTTTCAAAAATTATTAAGTATTAATAGCTAAACTTTAAGTTTCCATCTAAACTCAGTTTAAGTTGCTGACATGGGTGAGTTTAACCATTAACAAGTTTAATAAAAAAAACAATAAATATTTTCATATATCGTTTAACTTAACTTTAGTTTAAACCGCTGTTATAAGTGAATTTAATTACAAACAAGTTAACTCAAGGAAGACAATTTTACATCTTTACTAACATAAAGATGTAAAATTGTTTAAACTTAGTTTAAACTGCTTTTAACGATGAGTTTAACTTCAAATAGTTTTACTTAAGAAATATAAATTTAAGTATTTACAAATATCTTTAAAATTTTTTAGCTAATCTTCAACTTTTTGCCTAAACTAAATTTAAACTTCTAATATTAAAGAGTTTAACTACAAAATTATTAATTAATTAAAGAAAAATGTAAATCTTTACCAACATCTAAAATAATTTTTTACTAAACTCAAGCTTTTAATCTAAACTTAGTTTAAACTGCTGTTAACAATGAATTTAACTTCAAAAAGTTTTAATAAAGTTCATTAAAATATTTATATTAAATAAATATTAAAGAAATGTAAGCTAAACTTAGACTGCTTACCTAAACTTAGTTTAAACTACTGACCTAAGCGAGTTTAATGACGAAAAAATTATTTAGAGAAAAAAAAAAAATTATAATTCCACAAAAATTAAGAAGTTTTAGCTAAACTTATTTTTTATCTAAACTTAGTTTAAACTAATGACATGTGTTAGTTTAACTACAAAGATGTTATTTAAAGAAAAACTGATTTAAAAATTTACATAGTTTCTTATGAAATTTTAGCTAGTCTTAAAAATGCTTGCCTAATCTTAGTTTAACTACGAACATAGGCGAGTTTAACTACAAAAATGTTATTAAAAGCAAAACTAACTTCATAATTTACAAAATTCCATAAACAATTTTAACTAATCTTTAATGTTTTCTTAATCTTAGTTTAAAATTTTGATATAGATGAGCTTAAGTACTAAAAAGTTTTTTAGAGAAAAACTAATATACAAATTTACAAAATTCCATAAGAAATTTTTGCTGAACTTAAGTTTTGTATTTAAACTTCGTTTAAAAAGCTAACATAGGAGAGCTTAACTTTAAAAAAGTGAAGTAAAGGAAAAATAATTTAAAAATTTACAAAATTTCATACGAAAATTTTTATGAACCTAACTAATATTTCTTAAACTTAGTTTAAACTTTTTGTATAGCAAAGTTTAAAGCCAGAAAAGTTATTTAAGGTAAAAATAATTTAAAAACTTATTAAATACCATAAAACATTTCAACTAAACTAAAGTTTTTGTGTTTAAACTCAGTTTAAACAGCTGACATAGAAAAGTTTAACATTAAAAAAGCACAAGTACAAGAAAAGTAATTTAAAAATTTACTGAATTTCATAAACAAATTTTGCTGAACTTAAATATTTTTTCTTAATCTTAGTTTAAACTTTTGGCATAGACAAGTTTAAAGCTAAAAAAGTTATTTAAAGTAAAACTAATTTGAAAATTTAAAAAAATCCATAAAAAATTTTTGCTGAACTTAAGTTTTGTATTTAAACTCCATTTAATCAACTGACATTGAAGAGTTTAAGGTTGAAAAAGTTAAATAATGAAAAATTAATTTTAAAATTTACAAAATTTCATAAGAAATTTTTGTAGAACTTAAATAATATTTCCTAATCTTAGTTTAAACTTTTGGTATAGCCAAGTTTAACACCAAAAAAGTTATTTTATAGAAAACAAATTTAAAAATGTACAAAATTCCCGAAAAAAATTTAACTAAACTTAAGTTTTTGTATTTAAACTCAGTTTAAACTGCTGACATAGAACAGTTTAAAGATAAAAAAAAATTAGATTTTCCAAAAATTAACAAAAAACTACAAAATTTTAGCTAAACTTAAATTTTTCACTTAAACTTAGTTTAAACTGCCATTAATAAAGAGTTTAAAAACAAACAAGTTTAGAAAAGAAAACTTTACTTCAAAATTTGAAATATTATTCCAAAAATTTTGACTTTCAAATTAGAAAATTTTGCTTAAACTAGGTTTAAACTAGTGGCAATAATGAGTTTAACTATAAAGAAGTTTATTGAATAACTGTATTTGAAAATAGAAATAATGTTATAATATTTATGCTAAAAACATGTTCCTTAAACTAAGTTTAAACTCAAGATATTGATATATGTAGAATTTGTCAGAAACCTTTTCAACAAATGGGATAAATTTAAACTTCTTTGGAATAATTTGAAAGATAAAGTCAATTTAATCATTACATTTTTTTTTAACTTTCATCTGTACAACTGCTCCCTTTATTTACTTTTTCTTTGTTTAAGCTTATCTGCGACACTTTTTTTGCACGTTTTTTTTCCTTTTTACTTTTTTTATAATTTAGTTTTGGACTTTTTTAAAGCTTTTTAAAGAATTGTTTTATATGAAAATGTAATTTTTTCATTTAGTTTGTGGCGTTTTTTCTTGTTAGTTTGTGGGCCCATTGGAGTTCACAGCTACTGTAGTTTTTTAATGATTTCTTTAGATTCCCTTTAACAATCCAATACCAAAAAGAAAGAAATAAAAATCTTTTAGCCATTTAACATTTTAACGGCCTCATGGCAAACGAGACAAAGAGTCATTTTGTCTGGCTGATTTCCCGTTTGTTGCGATTCCAACTTAAAAAAAAGGTGACAAATATTTGAATTCCTTTAAGAGCTCTACTACTGTTTTAGTCAGTCATACATATTTTAATGAGTATTACGTTGTTTTTAAGAAAAAAAGTTTTCCTTAACACCTTAGATTTTAAAATGTCTTTTTTTTAAATAATTTTTTTTTATACATTTTTTCTTCTTGGTTTAGCGCGAAATGTTTTGTGTTGTATGCGTGAACTTGACGCAAACGCATTAAGGTTTTTTATTATTTTTTGCAGAGATTAATGCACACACTTTTTACGATTTTTTAATTTAGTTTTTGTATAGAGCTTTTTTGATATCATGTTTTTATTGACAGGTATTTTAAATTTAATGGCGCTTAATTTAAATATTTTGTGTGTAGCAACCACAATTTTAACTTAATTCTGTCTTAAAAAAAGAGATTTCAAGTTTATTTTGTTTTTAATTTAAGTTAAGACATCATACATAAATGATTCATGATCATTTAAAATATTTTACACAATTTATCTGTCACAAAGAATTGTTAAGAAATGTTTTTGAAATTAACTAAACTTGAGTAAATAATTTTAAGAAGCAGCTAATTTTTAGAAAAAATTTTATTTTTTTGCAAAAAATATTTTTTTTAAGATACAAAATTTTTTATATTATGAAATGAACTTAATTTTCTTTTTAAAAAAGCCTTTTATTTATAGTTTCATTATGACATTTCAAAATATTCACTTTATTTAACATTTTATGTCATTTTTTATTTTTTTGAAATTTTCACCCTTCTGGCGTATGATTAATATTAATTATTGATTTAATTTATAAAAATTAGTATAATTCCTAAACTATTTAGAATTTTTTAAATATTTAAATTGTTTTAGAATGTTAACACTTTAAACTTTTATTTCTTTTAATTCTTTTAACTTTTACTAAAGTTAAAATATTCCCAAATTGTCCTCAAACTTAAATTTAATTTAAAAAAAATTTAATTTTTTGTCTATAAATTCTTCAAAGTTATTTTTATGAATTTCTATAATAAAATAATTTCTTCTATAGGTAAAGCTAGACTATTATTTCATAAAATATGTAATTGTTGCTTTGTTTTTGTCCCTTGGTTAGTAGTTTTTTTTTTCTATCCGGTCATTGATTTCAATCGCTTTGCTTACAAATTTGTGTACATTATGACAATGACCTTTTTTTTTGTGGATTTTTTTCAAAGTAGTTTTGCGATATCAATCGTTGTATAAAAAAACAAATGTTTTTTGTTATATTACAACTAATAAATAACCTATAATTAATACAAAACTTAACAAAAAGAAGAAAATAAAAAACAAATTATTATTTTAATCAAAAGCGTAATTGATATTATACAAGAGATAGGAGTAAAAAATGGGTATTTTTAGAGGGAAAATGTGCAAATATATTAAAGTCTATAAAGACTAAAATAGCACAAAAATAAATTATTATTTTAATCAAAAATCTAAAAGATAATATGCAGGAGATAGAGCTTTGTATAATAGTTTGTTATTTTTGGAAAGAAAATCTTAATTAAGATTAAATTTTAGGTCCTAATTATGCTATAATCTTATGTAACTATTAATAAAGTTTAGTTGTAATCTTTAGTGTTTCAGTAGTTTAAATATTTTTTATTATTATTTATTTTAATTAAATTTTTAACCCTTCATTAAGCTTTAAACTAAGGCCTTAGTTTAATTTTTATCTTAATATTAATCATCCCTTTTATACAAAATTCTGTGAATATTAATAAAATTAAATTTTTCTTAGAAATTATTTTTCCTAAATTTATTTTTATAGAATTTTTTTTTTGAGATTTAAAATGTTTTAACTTTCAAAATACTAAATTTAATGACATTTTATTAGCACTTAGATGAATTCCTATAAGTTTATTTTGTATAAAAATAGCACAATAAAGTATTCCAAAACACATGGTTATGATTTCTTTTCAACATTTTTATTCATCTAGAAGTTATTAAACATTTTAGAAAAATTCATAATAATTAATATTAATCATACGACACCTGTGAACTTTTTTTAAAAATTTAAATTATCTACTTAAAAAAAAAAAAGAATTTAAAGAAATTGTTTATTAAATATAATAAATAATATTTAAAGTCTTTTTATATGGATCCTGAAAGGATTTTAAATTATTTCCTTTCCTATGAAAATTATGCTTATGATTGATATAAATAAAAACATATTTTTAAAAATCTTTTTTAATACTTAAAGTAAACAACTAAATAAAAAATTAAACTAATTAATACTTAATCTTTAAATAATTTTAAAATCCTTTGAAAATGTTTGAAAAATTTTAAACAAACTTTTAAAATATAAATTTTTAAAGATTGACGTATAATTGATATTAATTAAAAATATTTTAAAAAATGTTTTATAACTCTTAAAGTAAAAACCTAAATAAAATGAATTAAAATTTTAAAAAATTTTGTTTTATTAGTTTTCAATTTTAATATTTTTACGAATTTTTTAAGTTTCTTTTTAATTTTAAGATTTTTTAATTAACCCATTAGAGGTCAAATGCACAAAATGAAATAATTTTTTTTTTTTTTTGGAAACGAGTTTTAGGCTATTCGCGACACAATATAGATTGATAGATCTGCATAAGTAACAGAAACTACATACAAATTCTTTTTCTGCAGCTCTTATTATTGTTGTTGTGAAACTAAATAACGGTACAACGATTGTTTTTTCTTTAGTTTTGCTTGGATACACGTAAAAATACAACTGTACTCAGTTGAGTACGGTGACTTCTAATGGGTTAAAACAAATGTAGCAAATTTCCTTAATTTTTTAAATAAATTACAAAGAATTTTTTTTATTTTTAATAATTATTTATAAAAAAAAATTGTTTAAATTGGTGTTAAAAAGCAGCGTTACTTTAATTTTAAATTAATTTATAAAATTAAAGTAATATTATAATATTAATTAATGGCGATTTTTACAAAATTGTTTGTAGATTTTGAAATAAAAAAGCTACACAAAAAATTTAAATTGCTAATTAATTTAAACATTTTCAGCTTTTAATTTTTAATAACAATGAATTTTAAATAAATTTTTTATTATTTTTAAATATTAAATAAAAAAATATTTTTTTTTTCTTTAAAATTTTATTTTAAAAGTCCAGCTGTTATTAAATAATTAAATGAGAAAATTTCAAAAAATTTTAAATTGCAGAGAGTTTGATACGTTCAATTAATACTTTTTTTAAATTTTCATAGCTTTTAAATGTTTTAATATTAAAAAATAAAAATTAAAAAAAATCTTGAAAAAAAAATTTAATAAATTTCCTTTCTTTTTAAAGGAAGAACAAAGAAATTATTTAGTTTTTTAATAATTTCATTAATAAAATTGCTTTAAAAAACTTTAATTCACTTTTAAAGAAAAATGTGGGAAGTCGTATGATTAATATTAATTAATGACTATTTTTACTAAATTTGTTATAACTGTGGAAATAAAAAAGCCATTGAAAATTTTTAAATTGTTAATTAATTTAAAAACTTGTAGCTAAAATTTCTTAATAATCTTATATTTTTAAAGCTTTATATAATATTTTTTAACAATTAATGAAAATAAAAAAAAAAAAAATATATATATATTATTAGTTAAGAAATTTAAGGAATTTTTTTAATAGAAAGGAATAAAATATTGGCCTTCAATAACTATATGTGTAGGAATTTATGAATTCTATTAAAACAGTTAAAATTTTTGTTTACTTAAATTTTATTCCCAATTTTAAAAGATTTAAACTTGACGTATGATTAATATTAATTAGTTAATATTTTAGAAAAATGATCATAACTCAGAAAATAAAAAAGTTATTTCAAAAATTTTAATTACTTATAATTTTAAACACTTTACTTTTATTATTAAGTAATTTCAAATTAATAAATTATTTAGAAATATTTTAAATATTTATTTAATATAAAAAAAATAATAAATTAAAAATTATAATTTATATTATTTAATTTGCTCACTAAAATTTCTTAAGAAATTATTTACTTGTTTTTGAATTTAATTTATATGATATTTTTTTCTATTTTCAATGTCATGGTTAAAAATGCGTATGCGTGCCGGAATCACTGTCTGCTTTAGTGGCACAAATAGTTAACAGGTCTATATAATAATAAGGAAAAAAAAGCAAACAAAAAAATTTACTAAATGTATGTCTACATGCAACTAAATTGAACATAGCTCAGACAGACAGACAAAAACACACAGACAGACAATAGTCAGAAATCATTCATGATTTCAAATTCAAAATAAATAAAATACTACAATAACAAATACCACGCAAAAAATACAAAATAAAAAAAGAGCATGAGTGTAAACAAAACAATGCTAAAATACTTTTGTTTTTTGTATTATTTTGAAAAAACGTTTTAGAAAAAAAAAAAAAAAAAACGCAAGTTGGCGTGTCCAAAATTATGCGAATCCTACAAACGTATTTTTTTTTTTTTTTGAAATTGTTAACAACCCCAAAACTAATACACCACTAAGCATAAATATCTATGTATGTATAAGTATTACAAAGAGAGTAAACAATATTATGTAGGATGTTAAAATGTATTTGTGTGTTTATAAATGTAAGTTAGGGATTTTTTTTTCAAGTGCATGTTGCACAACATTTTACAAAATTTTGCATGTTTTTTTTATATTTTTTATAGAAGTTAAGAAGCGGTTCAACTAACGCCAAAGGCGCTGTATGTCGCACATTCTTAAGTTCGTGTTAAAAAATTGTTTTTTAAAATCAAATTCACTTATACATAAACACATAAATATTCCCAAGTATGTGTATGTATGTGAGTGAACAAATTGTACAATTTGTTTAACAAATTTCGAAAAAATATAAAACTAAACTAAAAATAAATAATGAAAGAAAGAGTAGTTCAGTGGGTCAGGTTTGCATGAAATTCATCAGTTTTCATGTTTATTTCTCAATTGGCTTTTTTTTATTTTTCATTTTTATACACGTTTTTTTTTTTTTTTTTTTTTAACAAATTTCATCATAGGTTTTGTTATAAAAAAAAATATATTTAGTGCATGTTGTAGACAACACACAACATTTCATGTCCATGTAAAAAATGCGTATAAATATGACGTGTTGTATAGAAATTTTCTGGGTTTATATGACGTTTATTTATAACATAACATAACATACATGAATTTTATATTGAAACGTCATCAATGTTGCATGTTGAAAGAAATCAAAATTACCAATATAAATGCCAACACATTGCTAAATGAAAAAAAACAAAATACATTATTTAAGAGTGTTGTGTTTTTTTTTAGATAAAATAAAAGGTCAAGAAACTTTAAAAATTCCGATTTTCTTCAAAGATTACTTAAATGTATTAAAATTATTTAAAAAATAAACATAAACGAAAATAATTTTTTTTTATTTTTGAATTTTAATAGAATTTTATATATATTTATAATACCCCAGATATTTTGTATTTATATAAAAAATAATCTGTAAAGTGTTTAAAATTATTTGGCGTTTAAATTTCTTCAATATCTTTATTAGTTTAAAAGTTATTAAATGTTTTGTAAAAATTGTTTATAATTAATATTAATCATACGTCACCATTTACAAAAATTTAAAAATTATAAATTTCGGTAAAATAATTTTTATAATAAATAAACTACAGTTTATAGTAACTTCTTTTAGAAATTTCATTTTAATCAAATAGAAAAATTATATTTTTTAAAAAAGTTTTTACAATTAACTATTTTTTTTTATTATTATTTGCATTGTTATTCAAGTAAAATTATTAATTAAAAAATTAAAAAGATTTTAAAAAACATTTTAATATTCTGAAAGTATAATTAATATTAAGTTGTTTAAATAATGTTCCATTATTTTCATATGCACACGCATTAAAAGAGGTTTCAGCAATTCCCAATGCGAATTCTCAAAGCTCTATTGAGAATTTTATTCAAACCATGAATACCTTCATGACGAATATGCAAAATATGTTGCAACAATTAATGCAAAATCAAAGCATGCTCATGCAGATTCTGCTAAATAAAAAATTAATTCACTAAGAATAAGTCAACATAAAAATGAATATCCGAAACTCACTTTGTACTCTGCCAGTCCTATGCCAAAATACAAAACGGATCATATTTAGGTCACTTCAGTAAATATATCTTAAGTTAAAACAACAATATCGTCCGTATATTGTCCTCCAAAATATAATATTTATCGAAATCTGTTTCTTGACTACTTTTCCACCTTAGGTCCAAGATTTATAGCAGCAGGAGACTATAATGCTAAGCACACATTTTGGGGCTATCGCCTTATTACACCAAGTGGTAGGCAACTATTCGAGACAATGTCGTTCAACAAACTAGATTCCATATCTAGTGGCCAACACACTTACTGGCCTGCAGACATAAATAAGTTTCCTGATCTTATTGACTTTGCAATAATCCGAAATATAAAAGGAGAATTTATATCAGTGATTCCTTCACTGGATCTCTCGTCGTAATATAAAATATTTCACTGAAAAGTGAAAACGAAATACAATCTGCCGTTAATATTTTCACAGACATCCTAACTAATGCTGCTATAGTATCTACACCTCCGTGTTTCTCAGGAAGGCCAAGATATATTAAATGTTCTTCCAATGTCGAATCTCTTATTAGGGAATAAAGAAAATTAAGGCGTCAATGGCAAAAATCTCGATCACCAATTGTCAAAACTAAACTTAATCAATGCATCAGAAGATTACACTTCGCTATGAAGAATCAAAATGTATCCGAATTGAAAACATATCTGCAAAATCTTAGATCCTACTAATAAAACAGATTACAGTCTATGGAAGGCGGTGAAAAATATGCAATATGTCCTATTGAATATTAATCTGCCATACGCCTCCAAAATGGCCAACGGGCAAAAAGTTCTAATGAAAAAGTTGAAGCATTAGCTAGTCATTTAGAAAATGTTTTCATTACAAGTAACACAGGCTCAAAAATTTCCGCAGGTGTACCTCAAGGAAGTATTTTAGGGCCACTTCATTATATACTTTATACGGCAGATATGTCCACGAGTCCCACGACTTATATGTGAATGCTGCGAAATGTGTCCACATTACATTTACTTTACGCATCTGGATCGGCGTCTAACATGTACTCGTCATCTAGAATCCAAAGTTACACAAATGAAACTATAATCTTCCCAAATCCATCGGTCGGCCCTAGACCTGGACTATAAGGTTCTCTTATATAAAGCAGTAATAAAACCTATATGGTTATATGGTATCCAGCTCTGGGGATCAGCCTCTTCAAATTAGCAAATTTTAAGCATTTTTATATTTTTCCTTGGTGACGTATGATTAATATTAATTAAGGTGTAATTTTACAAAAGTATTTATAATTTCTAAACTATAAAAGATATTTCAAAAGTTTAAAAAGCATTCGTTTAAAAACATTTTAAGATTTTATTTATTAAAATATAAAAATTAATAAAAGCTGGCCAAATATTAAAAAAAGTTAGGGAAAGTTAAAAAATTAAATTTGTTTGTATTTATGTTTTCTTAAAAATGTATATAAAATCTAATAAAAAATTTAAATAATAAGACTTGTTTATTTAAAATTAAAAAATTTTATATTTTTTAATTTTAAATCCTTAATTTAGCATGAAAATTTTAAGTTGGGTTGTGTAACGTGGTTTTGTCGTCGGCTGAGGTAGTTCAGTCGTATCCTGGGTCGATTTACGGTTCCACAAAACCTTAAGTAATAACATAATTAATTTACCCTTTCTGGGGGTCAAAAATATAATAAATATTTATTTAATCTTTATTTTGATAATAACAAATTACGAAAAAACTACGATAATACTTTATGATTCAGTCGGCTTCGGATTCAGCAGATTGAGTCGGATTCGGTTGATAGTTCGGGTTTAGAAGGTTAATACGGCTTTGGGTGACCAGTTCGGATTTAGCAGGTTGGTTCGGCTTGGGATGACAAATTCGAGTTTAACAGGTTAATTTGGTTAATATTTCTGGTTTTGCGGTTTGATTCGGCTTCGGGTGATACGGAGCTTAAGTCTAACTTATTCTATTACAGGAGTACAAGGCCGAAACCTCTTTAGACCGAAGTCTCTGTATTGAACAGTAAGCCGAAGCCTCTGTATTGAACAGTAGACTGATGTCTCTGTATTGAACAGTAGACCGAAGCCTCTGTATTGAACGGTAGACCGAAGTCTCTGTATTGAACAGTAGGCCAAAGTCTCTGTATTGAATAGTAGACCGAAGTCTCTGTATTGAACAGTAAGCCAAAGTCTCTGTATTGAACAGTAAGCCGAAGCCTCTGTATTGCACAGTAGGCCGTAGTCTCTGTATTGAACAGTAGACCGAAGTCTCTGTACTGAACAGTAGTTTCTGTATTGAACAGTAGGCCGTAGTCTCTGTATTGTAGTAGGCCAAAGCCTCTGTATTGAACAGTAGACCGAAGTCTCTGTATTGAACAGTAGGCCGAAGTTTCTGTATTGAACAGTCTCAGTGGCTACCGATTCGTATCAGTCGGTTTCGATACATAAGTGATTATCAAAACCGTTGCAAATTCTTGTCTCGTCTGAACTGCAATCACAACATCATACCTTAAAGTATATGTATGAAAAATGGTAATAACTAAATGAGAATTATAAAGTGGTGTAAACAGTACGTATACCAAATTGAAATAGAATAATAAGAATAGTTATGAATACTAGGAAAGATGTTAGTATTAAGGTTGTTCGCAACTTAAGTGAATGTTGTGTTGCGGTTGTGATAAATAAATAAAAATAATATATGTACATAGTTATTAGTGTTTGATTCTTCATGAACTAATAATCTTCGTTACAGCTGGGAAATAGCTAAACAAAATCAGTTTTTCTTTTCATAATTTTAAACATTAAATACTCAGGATAAAATGTTTACTTTCCTTAGTAAAAAAAAGTAGTTGTTGACATTTTTCGTTTAAGGCTTTTAAAAAATCTTTTGGAATTTTCTATATAATTTTCTTATAATTGAAAAAATTTCTCATATTTTTTATTACCTACTTATTTAGTCTTATGATATTTTATTTTCCTTAGCAAATTATTAGTAGGTAATTTAATTTCATATTGTATTATTTTAAATTATTATTTTTATTTTCTTTAAAGCAATTTAGTTTGAAAAGTGTTTTAATTTTATATAAAATTTATATGATTTTTTTTTGAAAAAAAAAAAAAAAAAAAAAAAAAAGAAAACACTAACAGACAGAATAAAAATTGCAGTTAGTTAGTTATTTATGGAATTTTTTTACTTTTTTTTTTAGTTGAAAATAAAAAAACCCCATATGATTATATTGAAATTGTTATGTAGTGATTATTGAGTAAGTGACATTGTAAAGTTTTTGTAGTTGGTAATTTATTTGTATTTTTATTTTTTTTTATTTTAAAAATTGCAATTTGTTTAGAGTTTGTTTGAGTTTATTATTATTTTGAAATAGATTAAATAAAACAATATATTCGATAAAATAATAACTATAACTAGAAATTTGTAATATGTAATAATAATTTAAAATTATTGTTTGGGTTTTTTATTTTATTTTATTTTACAAGGCCTAAATGGAAAATTTGAAATTTTGTAATATAGTCTCTATATTATTGTATGGATAATTAGTTCTTTTGTTTTATTGTTTAATATAAAATTGTATAGTATAAAACATTAAAAAGATTTTTTATTATATTTTAGATTTCTCCTAACAAAAACAGTGAAATAAAATAAAGAAGGACACATTTGAGTTATAAAATCTAGCAAATGTTAAAGTTTTTAATATAAACCTTTAACCATAAATAATGTTCTCTTCTTCAAAACATTTTTTTTTTTTTTTCATCAAGTTAAATGTAACATATCCTACAATATTTTCCATTTCCTTTGTCTATCCTTGAACAAACAACCGAAAAAAATTTAGGAAAAAAACCAAAAAGAACTAAAGCAGAGTTAGAGGGAAAAACTAAAGCAACAACATTAATTTTTATTTAAGAAAATATACCAAAAAAACTTTCTGCAGAAATAAACACGCCTTTATTCAGTTGTAGTTAAGTTTCTTTTTTTTTTTTTGATAGAAAACAAAATAAAATTTGTTTCTTTTAAGCAAAAGTAATTGTGTAATTTTTTTAAAAGCTTGAACGAAAGAAAAAAAAAAAGGAAAAATGTTTTCCAAAGAATTACAGAAATATCCTAATACACAGATAAAACCTTTAAATGTTTTTTTTTTTCTTTGAGCTAAATAAAATGTTTTTTGGAAATTTTCATTTAAGAGTCTTTGTTTTATTTTATTGGATTTTTTTTGGGGGGCCTCTCAAAAACATTTAAACATTTGGCTACTCGTCCTTCTTTCACTATTGAAGTAGAGAAAGAAATATCCTTGTAAAGAGTTTTTCTGCTGGCTGTTGGTTTCTGTTTGATATCCTTTGTCTTGTTTTGTTATTTATATAAAATTGTTTATTTCTGTTTAGTTGTATTTCATTTTCTTCTTTCTTTGAAAGTTCATTTAGCTCTTTTTTTTTTAACATTAAAGTCTTTTATGGTCTTTCCTTATAATACCTACGTACCAAACTGATTTTTTGGTCATATAAATAATAAGAAAATTATATGGCTTTAAAATTTGTTTTTTAAACCATTTAAAAAAGTTTCTTGAATATTATAATATAATAAAATTATTTAAAAAAATATGTATAAAATTGTATGTAACGACATTTCGAAGTCGTAGAAGCAAAAAATTTTATAAAACTCTCCAAAAGATATTTTTGTTTAATTTTTGTAAAAATCTAAAATTTAAAATAAAAAAAAAAAAATACTTTAAAAAATATTAGGTAGAAGTCCCTTTAACATGTTGCAGCAACATGTTGACAACATATATTAAACGTCAACATATTGCATGTTGTTTGATTCTTGAAAATATCATTTATTTCTTATTACAAAATTAATTTTTTTTAAATAAATTTATATATTAAATATAATTCTCTTCAACTTGTTGCAGCAATATGTTGTCAACATATATTAAATTTCAACATGTTGCTAGTCATATGTTTTTTTTTATTGCTACCATTGATTATTTGTGTTTATAAAAATTTTGTGATATTTTATAAAAAAATAAATTAAAAAAATATATTTATATTACTTCTAAATTAATCTTAGCAATATGTTGCGGCTAAATGTTGCCAACATGTGTATGTATTAAGTTTCAATATGTACCAAGTCATATGTCTATTTATTATTGCCAATAGACATGATTGAAACACGAATACTAAATATATTGACAGGACTTTATATTTCTAATAAACATTTTTCTAAGAACATGTTGCAGAAACAAGAAACTTTTTCATATATTTTTCTAAGAACATGTTACAGAAACAAGAAAATGTTTCATGAAACATGAAATTTAAATATGTTGCTAAATAAAACCTGTCATTTTGAGTAGTTTTTAAACACATCTTTAGAAACATGTTACAAAAACATTTATTATATACTAGGGTGATCGTCGCGGTTTTGCAACCGGTTTTAAAACCGGTTTTTTCAGTCAATGTGCTGTCGGTTTTTTCAAAATTTTCATTTTTCGAATGTCGAATAGACCGGTTTTTTCAAACACAAAAAACCAGTTTTAAAAATAGCATTTTATTTCAGAAAACATGTACTAAATAGTAATATTTGAATCGAAATTTAGGAATAATTTTTTAAATATTTATAAAGACTGATTTCTTATGTTTTTAAAATATGGTTTAAATATAAATTGGAATTTATTCTGTAATATTAAACAAATAAATAATTAATAATTATCCTGTATGACCCAATTTAATTTTTTTGATCCAATATTTCCTTTATTTTTTAAAGGTGTTGTGTTAAAAAAGTTTCACCTGCAGAATCGTTTCAATTGAGACAGGCTTCCATATTAAGCAATGGTTTCTGTTTATGCTAACTAAAATTTAGATGATTTTTTCTACAATTTTAAAACATAATTATCTTCTAGTCATCTAGATATATCATTTGCTTAGCATTTTTTTTTCTTTCCAGAGCTTTCTGAAGCTACCAAACGACGTAGAAAATTAAAATTTGGCTTAATTATAAAACTTTTTGTCCAACAAATACTAATGGAGCCATATTTTGAAATTTTTATCAGGGAGCGGATATAAGAGGATTTATGTGTCTTTTTCTAAGAATTTTTTTTCTTTCCAGAGCTTTCTAAAGCTCCCAGAAGACATAGAAAATTAAAATTCAGCTTAATTATAACCCTATTCGTCCTACAAATCCTAATGGAGGCAGATTTTGAAATCTCTATCAGGGAGCATATATATATGGATTTAAATATATCTTTCCTAAGCAATGTTTCCTTTCCAGAGCTTTCTGAAGCTCCCAGAAGACGTAAGAAACTAAAAATCGACATACTTATAAAACTATTCGTTCAACAAATTCTAATAGTGCCAGATGTTTCTATCAGGGACCAAAAAGTCTATATTGGTATTAATAACTTTTGAGTTGCTATACTTATTGTTTGCTCTCCAAATCCTATAAAAAACTGATCTGTATTTCGGCCATTTAGGACGATTTTTTTATTTTGAAAGGTTTACGATTTTAAAACTTTAATCAATATTATTCCAATAAATTTGAACGGCTTCAAATAATTGACTTCGATTAGGGAGAGGAAGGTGTCTAAATGTTGTTCATATTTTTTTCTTTTAATTTTCGGATTTGTTTGTGCATATTTTCATTATTATATTATTTTTCCTGACATTGTTAGGCTTTTACGCTTGTATTTAATAAATTTTAACTTAATTATAAGAATTGATTTTTTTAAAGAAATGTAGTCTTTTGATATAAATGTTAACTTCTGCAAAAAACCGGTTAACCGGTTTTTTTCTGAATTTCAAAAAGTGCAATCGGTTTTTTTAAAATACCAACTATTCGAACTATTCGAAAACCGGTTTCTCAAAAAAGTCGAATAATCGATCACCCTATTATATACTTAAACATTGATATATGGACATCGTTGTCGCTATCAAGGCTCTTATTTCCCCCATAATAAGATCGAGAAGTGTTGACGACTGTTTACGTTGCTAAATAATTTTTAAAATATTTTAAGCAAAAACAACAAATTAAAATTAATATAAAAATTTCTTTACCAAAACAAAAATAAAGATTTATTAAATTGTTTTGTTTTTGTACTAAAATCTTTAAAAAAATTTTACAACAACATATTGAAACATATTAATAACAATACTATTTTTAAAACTTTATAACAGTTATAATTATGATTTCTTATAGTTAAAGGATTCCTATTAAGAATGTCTGTCCATCGGTCCGCCTGATAAAAAATTCAATAAATAACACAGGGTCACACTGATATCATTAATTAATTGTGAATAAAGTTTATTGTAGTAACAAATTTTTTTTAATGTTTTTTATTTTTTTGGAAAATAACCACCCCCCACTCAAAAAAAAATAAAAATAAATTTTGTAAAAAATTTAATTTATTTTACACATTTTTTTAATATTTCCAAAACTAGATAAAAAAAAATTAAATAAAATGATTTAAAAATTAACTATTTGTTTCTGGTAAACATTTTTCTTAGAAACATGTTGATGAAACATTTAATTTAAATTTAATTTTATAACTAAAATTTATAAACTTAGCTAATGCTAATAATTTTACTAATTATTTTTTCAGGTAAATAATTTCAAATATTAATGTCTGTCCATCCGTCTGCCTGATTAAAAAATGCAATAAAGAGCACTGGGAAACATTTATACCATCACTAATTTGAGAATAAAATCTACATTTATGAATATATTTTAATTAAATTTATTTTTTTTTATTAGATATACATGCAGCTTTCTGAAAAAAGATTTTAATTAATAATATCTGCTAAGTAATTTTAATTAATAATGTCTGTCCGTCTGTCCATCCGCTTAAAAAAATTCCTCAAATAACATCGAACAATATTGATATATATCATCACTTAGTTTAAGAATAAAGTCAACATTTTTGAATCGATTTTAGTGATATATATATCTCGTTTTATTAGGAATATAAGCAGCTTTATGATAAAAGAGAAAAATAAATATTTTTCATCGTTTTAGATTTTTTATGATTTTTTAAAAATCTAAAAAAAAAAAAAATTCAAATTTTCTACAGTTTTTTTTATATCTCCACAACTATAGTTTAAATAAAGAAATCATGGATATATAATTTGTAGCTAAAATAAATCAGTATTTGTTGTTATTGTTTGTTTTTTTTTGAACCAAGTCAGACATATCTTTTTCCCTGTAGTCATTAAAGGGTTAAAATTTAAATTAAGAATTAATAATTTTCTTCATTAAAAAATACTGATTTTTTTTTTAAATATTGTTAATGTTGAATTAAATTTCTTTAACTGTTATCTTTTCTCTTTTCTAATTACTTTGTTTTAAAATTTTTGTTCTTCTTTTTATTACTTAAAATAACGGTTAATCATTAAATACTTTAGTTAACTCCTAAAAGAAACTTTCTTTCCATCAAATATTTATCCCCCAAATTGTTTTATACAAATTATTGCTTTTAAGATAATTTTCTATAATTTTATAATTTCTTCTCGCAAATTTTATTTTATTAAATAATTCTATTTTAAATTCCCTAATTTCTAAACTAAAAATTTTAAATTTACGTTATAAATGTTTTTAAGTTGTTAAATTTTATTTTTTTTTTAGTAATTGGTCTTTAAAAATTTCTCCTAATCATTGCGGTATTTTTTTTAACTTATTATTTATTTCAAATTATTATTATTTTTTTTTGTTTTAGATGTTGTTATTGATCATGCACCCTCACTCTTAACAACAACAACAATAACAACTTGCTTAAATTAGTGACTCGTTTATACATTTAATTAAATAAATTAGTTTGTGGCGCATTGATGTTCGTTCATTCAGTTGCTCTGTCTGTCCGTCTGTCTGTTTGACTGTCTATTTTTTTTTAGGGAATATGAGTATTTTAGTGGTGGCCTCTAATCTGCTTGTTTTATTTTGGTTTGGAAATTTACCTTTTTTTCTTTCTTTTTGGGATTTTATTGTCTTTAAATTTTGGCTTTTTTTGTCTGTTTGCAGTTTAAGTATTTTAGCTTTTTATTTTATTTTTGCTGTTTTTTTAGTTTTGGTTTTAATACGGGGTTGTAAAATTCTTAAACAAAAAGCTGCAATTTCTATTTTGTTTTTATTTTATTATTTTCGCTGCCATACAATTATAGCAAACCGTTTATTATACTTTTATGACTTTTGTGTCTCAAAATTTCTTAGGAATTTGAATGAAAACAAAAATTCTTTTTAAATATTTATTTATATTCAAAAGAAACTTTTATTAAGTTTTTTTTTTTTTTATTATTTGGCTAATTTTGTTTTATAGAGGAAGAGAAATTATGAGGAAGAATTTTGATATGAATATTATTTTTGTTTTTAGAAAAAACACAATTTAAATGAAAATTTGGATTTTGTAAAAAAAAAAAAAAAAATATGAAATAATAAAAGTTATTTGCAGACGTGCGGACGGACGGACTGCCATGGATAAACCGTTTTTTTTCACCTACAAGGAGATAAGTTCTTCTCAATTTTGCTTTCCAAATTATTCCTAATTTTAATCCTATTATTTATACCATAGATAAAACTATTATATTTTTTATATAAAATCAAATACTTAATGATTTTTTATTTAAAAATTTGTAGGTTTAAGAAAAATTTATTTCATCAGACCATACGGACAGATGGACTGCCATTACTAAAGTGTTTCTCCTACTTTAAAAATAGCTAAGTTTTATATTAACTTATCTGTTTAATATGTTCTTAAGTTTACAATTATTCTATGTCTATTAAACTGTTTTATTTTTTATGAAAAATCTAAATTTTGGTAATTTTTTAATGTGAAAATTGTGAAGTTTAATGAAAATATATTTTACCAGACCATACGGACAGATGGACTGCCATAGCTAAATTGTTCTCGTACATATAAAGAACAGGGTATTTTGATTTATTTTAAATTCTATTTCTATTCCATGTCTTATAAATACATTTGCTTTAAATTTTTTTAAGTAAAAATCTAATTTTTGGTGACTATTTAAAATCAGTTTTAATGAGAAAATGATATATTGTGAAGAACAGCCACTGCTAAATTGTTTTTCCTACTTAAAAAGAGCAAAGTTTTATTTAATTTAACTCTTTAATATATTCTTAATAATATCTTTAATATCTTTCTATGTCCAATAGAAGAAACTGTTTAATTTTTTATGAAAAATCTAAAATTTGGTGAGTTTTTTTTTTTTTATGTGAAAATTCCGAGGCTTAAGGAAAGTTAATTTCAAAAGACAGACAGATGGACTGCCATTACTATATTATTATACTTAACTACAAGGAGTCATGATTTATTTTATTTTTAATTCTAGTTCCATTCTCTGTTTTATATATATAGCTATTTCTCTCCCTTTTTAGCCAATATAGAATCTTCGGTAATTTTTTAATAATGAGAAAATGGTATTAACTGAGAAAATTTTGTTTCATCCGACATTCAGACGGCTGGACTGACATTGTTAAATTGTTCTCCTACATAAAAACAGCCAAACATTCTTTCAACATTAATTTTAGTTTCATTTCCTGTCTAATACAAAAAAATTATATTATTTTTTATGAAAAATTTAATTTTTGGTAATTTTTTAAAATCTTTATTAATATGAAATTTTGGGGAGTTTTAGAAAAGTTTTTTTTTTTCATCAGACATACGGACAGAAGGACTGCCATTTTTAAGTTATGTTTCCTACCTATAAAAAGAAAGGTTTTATTTTATTCTTAATTTCAATTTCACTCGCTGTTTAAGGGATAAAACTATTTTAGTTTTTAAGACAAATTGAATTTTTGCTGATTTTTTTAAAAAATAGTTTTAATATGAAAATTAGGCGGCCTGAAAAAAGTTTATTTTAATTTACCTTCATTCAAATGTCCTTAATTTTCCTTTTATTACCTTTCTCCTAGTTATAACAATTTTATTTTCCAAATTATTCATTTTAATTTCATTATCCTTGTATTTTATTCTGTTCTTGCTTAGTGATTCATTCAATTCTATCTTCTTCAATATTTGCTATTTTTCCTTCTCTCCCCCTTCCTAAACAGCATATGGTTAGGGTTTTTTTTTAAACCTTAACAACCATAATATTGATTAACCTCAACGGGTGGTAACCACTCAGACTTTAACTGGTGCTGCTGTTTAGCCTGGTGGTGGTTGTAAGACAATTTGTAAAATAACAATAATAAGAAAAAAGATGGTAGAAAAGAAAAAAAGGATTTATAGTTATATTCTTTAGAAAGAACAAAAAGTTTAACTAAGTTAAACCGTATCATAATGCTCAATTACCTTTAAAGTCTTTTCAATATAAAGAAGAAAGGGGATGATTTTGTCTTGTGGTTTTTCAAACACAAAATTTTCTTCTTTGCTTTTTTTTTCCTAGGTTATATGATATTGTAATTATAAGATCAAGTGGCCTTAGATAATCGATTTGAAATAAAAACCTTTTTTTTTTCTTTTAGATTTTTGTTACATTTTTTCGTAAGAATACCTACAACCACCCACCCCTTCCAATTTTGGGCAACATTTGTTTTAGAAATAAACAACAAATTGTTGTTAAATAATTGAACAAATAAACAAAATATAGAGAGAACATTAGCACATAGATTACCACATAGAATAATAAATTTTTTCAGGGGTTCTCAATCTTTTAAAGGAAAAGAGAAAAAACTATTAGAAAGGATAAAAGGTCAGATTTAAATAAAATTATTTTATATACTTTTTTGAGGTAAATTAAAATTAAAAAAAAAAAAAAAATTAAGTATGTAATTTTGTAAATTTTGACCTCTTGTTTAATCTTTAAGATTCCCTTTTCCCTTAACCTCACAAACATATGCCCATTAAACTTTTCGTATTAAACAGACGCTAGGACAGACACTTAAATGCTAAAAATAGAGGGTGATTTAGTGGAAAAAAATTAAACACCTTTTCTTTGTTTCTAATATAACAAAAATGTTATATAAAATTTATATAAGTAAAACAATTTCAATGACTCTACAATAATAGTACAAAAGAAGGAATTAAAAGGGGGTTTATACCTATCAAAAGTATCTAAATAATAAGCATTATCATTTAATACTTTAATATTAATTTCTACACATTTTCCCTTAATAAAACCACCTACTATTACAATAAGTATGTTTGTAGTTGTATAATAAAATATAATTAACAATTATGTTAAGGAGTTTACAAATGACCTTTCTTTTTAATTTAAAAATGTATTTATTTTTGGAAAATTTTAATTTCTTTTTTAAATTTTTTTATTTTATTTCTAGCTTAAAACCTCCTCCCAAAGATGGCGTCACAAAAAGTAATCCCTCAAAACGTCATCGTGAACGTTTAAATGCTGAATTAGATTTATTGGCTTCATTGCTGCCATTTGAACAGAATATTTTAAGTAAATTGGATCGACTGAGCATTTTAAGGCTGTCTGTTAGTTATTTAAGAACAAAAAGTTATTTTCAAGGTGAGTACAAGGAAAATAAATTAAAAAAAAAAAAAACAAATAATTACAATTTTTAAATTAAAAAAAAGAGAACAAAAATTTAAATAGGCCTATAATTATTTTGGTATTGATTAAAGGGGAGAACAACCTTAAACAAATATTTTTTTTTTTTTTTTTTTGATAATTAATAATAAGCTGATTTAGGGAATATTAAAAAAAAAAAAAAATACTGGGTTATTTTAAACTCTTTTGTTTTCTCCAAATCTGAACAGAATTTTCTTGAAAAATCTTTTTACAATAATTAAATTACAAAATTAATCCATTTTTGGGATTAAATTCTAAACATTTCCTCAATTTTAAAAGATTTAAAAAAATACTGTTTTTTCTTAAAATTAATTTCTTTAAAATATAAAGCAATTATATTTGAAAAATCATTTAAAATTAGTAACTAAATAAAATTAATAAATTTTTGTTAAAAAATTTTGAATATTTCCATAATAAAATAAGATTTAAGAAAATACTGGTTATTCTTAATATTAATTTCTTTATAATTTAAAACAATTTTATTTGAAAAATCGTTTAAAATTAAGTAACTTAATCAAATTAATAAATTTTCGTTAAGAAATTTTGAAAATTTCTAAAATTTTAAAAGATTTAAAAAATACTGGTTTTTGTAAAATTTTATTTTATTAACAAAATTAGTTAAAATTTAATTCAAATGTATTAATTGTAAATTTTTGTCTTTTAAGCAAAATTAAAAAAAATACTGGTTTTGCTAAAATGTAATTCTGTTAAAATTAATCAAAAAGAAAAACATTAATAGCAAATTTGCTGCTGGAACTTTGTAAATTTTCTCTTTTTTCTTGCAATTATGTAAAATTTTACAAATACTGGTTTTTCAAAAATCTTTCTTTTTATTTTAAAAATTGCAATTCTTTTAAAACTATTTAGCATAATAAGGTTATATAATAAGTGTTTCTCCCAACCACAATTTAAACAAAATTTAAAATAATACTGGTTTTAAAAAATCTTATTTCAAAAGTCGTACAGACGGACGGACGGACTGCCATTGCTAAATTGTTCTAGTACCTACGACAAGCAAGGTTTTATTTCGTTTTTAATTCTATATCCATTCCCTGTCTAACAAATACAATTACTTCATTCTTTTTATTAAAAATCGAATTTTTAGAAATTTTTTTAAAAACATTTTTAATGAGCAAATGGTATAACCTGAGGAAAATTTATTTTACCTTTCTATTCCCATACGGACAGACGGACTGCCATTGCAAAATTGTTTTTCCTACTTAAAAAGAGCAAAGTTTTATTTACATTTAACTGTTTAACATATTCTTAGTTTAGTACCATTCCTTGTCCCATAAAAGAAACTGTTTAATTTTTTATGAAAAATCTAAAATTTTTTGATTTTTTATGTGAAAATTCGGAGGCTTAAGGAAAAATAAATTCATAAATAGGGGTTTTTTAAGTTTTATTTCTCTGAAATTAAAGCAATTTTTCCTTAAAAAAATTACTCAAAATAAACTAAATGAATATTGCAAAAAAAAGAATTTCTCCAAAGAAAATGCATTATTATCGCAATTTTTAAAATTCATATAAAATACAGGTTTTGTATTTTTATTAAAATTTCTTTAAAAAATTGCTTAAAATAATAAATTAAATTTTTCTTTTATAAAATCTTAACAACTATTTAAATAAATGTAATATTTTCCAAACAATTTTGGGAATTTTAAAAGCTTTAAAAATACGGGTTTATCACAAATTTTTATTTATTAAAATTTTGAAGAAAATGTCCTTAAAAAATTACTCAAAATAAATTAAATGAAAATTGTAAAAATAATAAATTTTTCTCTCAAGAAAAAGGCATATTACGGCAATTTTAGAAATTTTTTTAAAATACTGGTTTTAATTTTTGTTAAATTTTCTTTTAAAAATTACTTCAAATAATTTATTATTTTAAATTTATAAACTTTACTTAAAACTTCTTTTCAAATCTGAAAAATTAAAAAAAAAAAACACTTAACTGTGCAATTTCTTAAATTATTATGTTTTTATTTTATTATTTTCTAAAAGTATTCATTTTAAACTGCAGTATTTTAAATCACAGTAAATTACATACAAACAAAAAAAAAATATATAGGAATTTAATTTCAAGGTCACCTGGTCAAATGCAAAAAAAGGCAAAAAAACACTATAATCAACATAAATGCATAACGGTATCAAACCAAAGACAGCCAGACAGACAGACGGACAGACACACAAAAACAGGCATAAAATTTCAGAACAAAAAAACTTATATAGGACTTTTTTTCTCTGCGTGT
The DNA here is from genome assembly GCA_951394005.1 of Protophormia terraenovae. NCBI lineage: Eukaryota > Metazoa > Arthropoda > Insecta > Diptera > Calliphoridae > Protophormia > Protophormia terraenovae. The sequence goes on from OX596073.1 coordinate 12,807,640, forward strand.
TTAGAGCTATAAATTGGTATCCTTACTTATTTGCTTATAAAAGGTTGTTATATATTCCTGGGGCAGACAAAATTACTTCAATTGTGTGTAGAAAGCAAAAATAACAAAAAAACAAAAACAGGGACTCTAATATGGCAGAAATTGTTATAAATATTAAATGAATTTAAAATTTGCATTTTGAGATTTTTTTTAGTGCGTTTGTTAGAGTTTTTAAATTGTTCTCTATAGACAATTTTTATAAATATTTTATAAGAGGGAGTCGTATTAGGTTTTCACCAACTTCCCACATTCTCAATATGAATGAAAAATTCACTGAATGAATAAATGAATGATTGAATGAACCAACCAGAATGACTAACGTCTAACTTAGTGGTGAATGGCTCATTAAATATATGATTTATTTATAAGTTTATTTACTAGTTTTTTAACACTTACCTACATTTTTTTTTAGTCTAGCTGCTGCTATTCACACTGTGTGTGATTTTTTTTAATAAATTTATTTAAAAAAAATATGCAATTTTCATTATATAGTGTCTTGAAATATTTAATATTGTTTTGGCAAATCAAAAATCTTTAGAGTAAAAATGTTTTTTTTTTTTTTATTTGATATAAAAACTGACGTTTGGTCGTTTGAGGTCACGCTATAGTCGTCTGCTGTTAAGGCTGACTGACTGAAAGTAGACAAAGTAAAAACAATATGTATTTTTTTAACTCATACTCTTCTTTAAGTATTTTATTAGCAAATATTGCGTGACTTTGCCGTTGTTTGTTAAAATTCATTTAAAGCTGCATTTAGTTTAAGTTTATAACAGATTTTTTATTTTTAGGCGCTTGTCTATTGTTTTAGTTGCCTATTTTTTTCTTTACATTTCATAAATCTTTGGTATTTAGTAGGTCTTTATTAAAAAATAAATAAATCGAAAAAAAGTATGTACCTACTTGCCAAATTCACACGTCAAAACTTATAAAAAATAGTGATGTTCATAAATATAGCAGGGGAATAGAAATAAAGTTAAATTTTTCGAAATTAAAATTTTTTAAGTAAAAAGTCCTGAGTTTCAAATTAAATTTTGAATTTAAATTACATTAATTTCAAATATAATTCTTAAAATGCTAGTTAAACAATAAAATGCATAATTTTTCAAGTTAAAAAAAAAAAAAATGTTTTGATATTTTTAACTAATTTCTAATTTTTCGAAATTAAATTTTTAACGAAAAAATCACATTTCCTGTTTAAGAATATGATTCGTATACAAAAAGTTCCAAAAAGCCCATTTTTAATTTTTCGAAATTAAAACTGAATTTTTCAAAATTAAATTTTTGAAACAAAAATCATATTTCATGAATAGGAACATATAAATATTAAAAAAATCTTAATTTAGCCCATTTTTACTATTTCGAAATTAAATTCGAATTTTCGAAAATGTATTTTTTGTATCCAAAATAATATTTAATAAATAAAAACAGAATACTGAAACAATATTTACATTTTTCGAAGATTTTAAATTGAATTTGAGTTTTCGAAATTAAATTCGAATTTTTCGAAATTAAATTTTTAAAGCAAAAATCATATTTTATAAATATTTTACGATTAGAACGTATAAATATCAAAAAATCTTAATTTAGCCCATTTTTAATATTTCGAAATTAAATTCGAATTTTCGAAATTGAATTTTTGTATTAAAATAATATTTTATAAATAAAAACAGAATACTGAAACAATATTTATTCAATATTTTACGATTTGAACATATGAATTTAAAAAAAAAAAATCTTAATTTAGCCCATTTTTACTATTTCGAAATTTAAATTCTTATATTAAAAATCATATTTAATAGATAAAAACAAATTATTTTTTTCTTTATATATTTTTAGTGTTTCGTATTTTAGAAATTTGAATTTTCGAAATTAAATTAGAATTTTCGAAGATTTGGTTTTCACCGCTTTTCATCGCAAAAACCATATTTGAGAATATGACAATGATAATGCTACAAAAATTCATAATATTTATATGTTTTTAGTATTTCTAGACGAATTTCGAATTTTCGAAATTAAAATTTTTGTATTAAAAATCATATTTTTTTTAAATTGAAACTCATTAGTAATACAATAATTGTTAATTTTACTAATTTTTAGTGTTTCGAAAGGAAAATGAAAATTTTCGAAGTTAAATTAAAATTTTCGAAATTAAATTAATATTTTCAAACCTCAAATTTTTAACCCAAAACTCATATTTAATAATATAAGAAAGATAGCTTTACAAAAATTCTTAATATTTATGTTTTTTTAAAATTTCGAAAGTAAATTCGAATTTTCGAAATAAAGTTCCTATTTTCGAAATCAAAATTTTTGTATTAGAAATCATATTTTGTAAATTAAAATACATTTCTAATAAAAAAAAATGGATTTTCCTTATTATTAGAGTTTTAAAATTAAATAAAAATTTTCGAAATTAATTTCGAATTTTCAAAACTCAATTTGAGTTTTGAAAAGAAAGCTATATTTGAGAATATGATAACAATAATACTTCAAAATTTTCTTGTATATAGTATTTCGAAGTTAAATTGGAATTTTCCAAAATAAATTCGAATTTAAAAATTTTGTATCAAAAATCATATTTTATAAAGAAAAACTTAGGAATGATTAAACAATTCTTCATTTGTCAGTTTCTTTGTGTTTCGAAATTAAATTCGAATATTCGAAATTGGATATTTTATAAAAAAATTCTTATTTTTTTAACATAAGAACATTTTGCTGATAAAAAAATTCTTAATTTTTCTCTCTTTTTATAGTAATTCGAAATTAAATTCGAATTTTTTAAAATGATTTAAAATTTTTGGAAAATTAGATTTTCATGAAAACAAATATTTTATATTTATAAAAGCACAATATTTATATACACATTTTGATTTTTGTTATATTCAGCGTTTCGAACTTAAATTCGAATTTTCGAAATTTCTACATTTTATATAAAAATTTATATTTTTAAGGCATCAGAATTCGAAACTGATATAAATTTCTTAATTTGACTCAATTTTATTGTTTCGAAATAGATTAGAAATTTAAAAATTAATTTCGAATTTTTCGAATGTCAAATTTTTATGAGAAAAGAAGAAAAAATATAATGTTATAAATAAAAACACTAAACTGCTACAAAATTCTTAATTTTTAAAATTTTTAACGTTTCGAATTAAAATTCGAATTTTCGAAATTAAAAAATTGGTATAAAAAATCATATTTAAAAATTTTTTGGAAGATTTTATGTTTAAAAAAGCATAATACTAACATAAACATTTTGATTCTTCAAATTTTTTTCTTTTCGAACTTAAATTCGAATTTTCAAAATTTAAGATTTTGTGTCAAAATTTATATTTTTTGCTATATTAACACAATATTATAACCAAATCTCTTATTTTTATAAGTTATTAGTGTTTCGAAATTAAATTCGAAATTTAAAGAATAAATTAAAATTGTTTGAAAAATTTTTTTTTTTTTTTTTGATTTCAAATTATCATAAACATACTATCGATAGAAAATTCTTAACTTTAAATTAAATTCGAATTTTTCGAAAATAAAATTTTTATGACAAAAACATCTGACCTTCTTACTATTTATGCCACCTATATCCCATCTAAAATGGAGTACAACTCTCATGTATGGGCCGGTGCTTCAAAGTTTATTTTGGAGCTTCTTAACCGCATACAGGAGGGGGCGAAGGTTCGTATAGTTGATAGTAGGGTATCCAACCCTATTGATTCACTAGAGCATCGTCGCAATGTGAGCTGTATTTCATTGTTCTATCGATATTACAATGGAATGTGTTCTGATAAAATTAGAGAGCTTGTCCCCAACACGCGTTTATTTATACGCAATACACGTTTTTCTCTGAGAGCACAACCATTTTTTTATCGATTGGCCAGTTGATCGCACCACGCATTATAGGGAAAATTCATTCTTTAGCCGTTCTGTACGTCTAGAGGTTTTTCGTGTCACTTGTAACTTAGGGAAATTCATGTTTAATGTCCACAAACACTACTCCCTCTATCCTCTATCTCTCCCATAATCCTGAGTAATGGTTCATCAAAAAAATATTGAACAAAATTCTTCATTTTTCATGTGTCGAACTCCAATTTTTTTAATTAATTTTTCTGTAAAAGGAAAATTTATTAAAAATTTTGTGTTTAGGTTTCAACGAAAACGAAATGAATAAGACACCACAAATGCTGATGAAGTGTGTAGAGGCACAGAAAATACGTATTCCATTCTGCTGGTATCTAATTTAATTCAAAATTTCTAAACTTTTATATTGTGCTCTTTTTCTTCTCCTTACGGTTTCTACAGTTTGTTGATATTTTGATGAGTTTGACATTTTTCATTTTATATTTTTTTTTTCTTCTTTTTATTACTCTGTGTCTTTTGTTTTTAAATAAAAATCGCTGCAAAAATTTATGATAAAAGAAAAATGATGTCGTCATTATTTGTTGGGTTTATTGTTATTTTAAAAATCGTTTCGTTTTTTTTTTTTTTTTTTTTTACTGATTTTCCATATAAATAAATGTCAAATGTTAAACATTTATAGTTACGCCATTTTGTTGGGTAGAGATTTTTTTTCTTTATTTCTTTACAATATTTTTATATACTATTTAGTCTCTTTTACTCTTTTTAGATCTGCAAGATTTTCTTTTGCTAATTTTTTTCAGGGTGGGGTTGTTTGGTTCGTTTGTCTATAGCGATTTTTTTATTTTTTGCTTTCCCAAGATGTCTTTGTAAATATCTAAATGTGTTTTAGTTTTTTTGTTCGATTTGTTACGTTGTTGCCCTTTTATTAGGGTGTGTTTTCTTCTTCTATATAATTTTTTTTTCTTTGGGAATATTTAATGCTTTTTTTCGCTCAATATCTAAACGACGCCATTTTATTTGGAATAAACTTTTAGTGAGTGTATCTTCTTTAACAACCTTAGAGCAGAAGCAAAGATTTGTTAAAGTTGTTTTCCGTTTTTTTTTTTGCCATTTTTCCTTATTTTCACTTGTATAGTATTTTTACTATAAACATAAAAATTTATTTTAATCATTGCAATGGGTTTTAGTGTTTTCTTTTTTTAACCCTAGAGTGAATAACTAGGGTCCAAATACAAGATAATAAAGATAAAATTTGTGGAATGATTTAAATTTCCAATAGAAATTTATTATTAAAAAATTTGTATTCAAATCACTTCAAAGCCATTATTTATTTAGTTTATTTATGCTTGAATTTCATCTTTTTATTTTTATTTATATCCTATTTAGTCTTTAATTAATTTCTCTTTTTTTTCATAATTTCCATAATACTTTTGTTTACTGGGTGTTTCACATACTCAAATGTTGTAGTAAATTTTTGTTGCCCTGTCATTTCCTAACGCTCCCTGGGTGCCCAACAAAATATTTAACAAAGAATAACATTATGCTTATAATCAACTCTACTGTCTCTATAAAAAAAATATCTAAACAACTGACTGACGGACAGAAGGACAGACGCACCCGCTCTAGTACTAAAATATAAATTTGTAATAAAAATCGCAAGTTTGTTAGAGTCTCACTTTTTTTTCTTAGTTGAACTATATAAACAACAACAACAAAAAAAGTTACATTGTTTTTGGGAAATGGGCCACCTAAACGTAGCAAACTTTTTGTTTTCCACTTTTTTTGTTATTAAACATTTAAATAGATACAAAAAATACTGAGGAGGGTTGTTAGAAAATACATAAATAAATAACAACAACAATTTCTATAGAGAAAAAAAAAAAGTATTGGGAAAAAATAACGACGAGCTTTACTACTTGACCCTGACTTGCGCAGTTTTTCGCAAAAAAAAAGGAAAATTATGTAGTAGAATAAAAAAAACTTGCAAGAATGTGGTAACATTTTTATTGAAAATGTGTGTATAATAAAATACCAAACTAATGAAAATGGCAATTAAAGTCTAAAAACAACATAAAAAAAACCTTTAAATTTAAGGTTGATTTATAAATAAAGGTCTTAAACAAGAAAAGACTTTAAATTTGGACTACAAATTTGTAAAATAAGTTTCCTTTCTTAGAGCACCCCAAAATAAAAATTGTTTAGATTTAAATAAAATTTTAAAATCAAATTTGAATTTCATTTCTTTTACTTAACATCATATAGTTTTTTCAAAGAATTTTATTGATTTAAATTTATAAAATAATTTTTAAACATTTTGATTAAGATTGTCTTTTCGTCTATATGTTGGACATAATAACATCTAAAGTACTAACTTGAACTAAAAGAGTTATTGGACAAAATCTAGACTAATCTTAGACAAATATAACTTTCTTATAAACCCGCATATTTGAGATGAAAAAGAGAAAGATAGGACCTGGGGAAATGGTATTCCCTATACAAAGGAAATAAGACAAAAATATGACGGATAGAACAAGAGAGAATTGTACCCCTTATTCAAAGCCATTATTCTTAAAGTATATCTAAAGAACTATTATGAAGAAAGATCTCAAATTTTGTAGAAACTACTTTCTTATCATATTGAATTGATTAAATAAAATACTTTTCGCATATCTAAAGTTGTAATTTATTTAAAATTGTAATAGAAAGAATACACACATGGACAAAAAAATAAATACACTAATAAAAGTTCTGTTTAACAGTTCATTATAAAATATTTATTGAAGATAAATTAAAAAGTAACCATAATTTTTTTTTTTTCTTATATGATATGTAACAAAAATACGATATATAAACTTAATTAAATCATAAATAACGTGAAATCTTCTTAAAAATGTTTTAAAAGAGTTTAAATAAGTGGACAAAAAAATAAATACACCCACCTAAAGTACCACAAAAGCAAATATAATTAAAATTTTTTTTTAAATTTTTGATACTTGTAACTGTAGTTCACTAGTATCCTGTGTATCCATCATTAGTTTGAATAACTTTGTCCACCCTTTTTGGTATACTGGCGATCAATTTACGACAGGTCTCCACTGTTATTTCGTACCACGTTTTCTGAACAAAGGTCCACAGCTGATCCTTATTTTGGAAATTTTCTTTTCCAATTCTTCGTTTTAACTCTCCCCAAAGGTTTACGATCGGGTTGAGGTCAGGTGATTGACTTGGAAAGTCCATTACGACAATCTCATTATCCCTGAACCAATCCTGACACAACTTTGAGGTGTGTTTCGGATCATTATCCTGCTGAAAAACTCACCTGAGAGGCATATTTGCGCTTGCATAGGGCAACATAATAAATTCTAAGATGTCCCTGTACTGAAATCGTGTCATAGTGTCGGAAATTCGATGTGTCGAACCAACACCGTTCCACGAAAAACAACCCCAAACCATTATGTTACCTCCGCCGTGCTTAACTGTCTTTTTAGTAAAACGAACATGAAATTCATTACCTTTGGGGCCTCTCACGTTCCTAGCCGAGTCATTGTCGAACAAATTAATTTTAGTTTCGTCGGTTCATAAGATATTCCGCCACTTTTTTTCACCTTCTGGGCCGGACCAATTAGAATGACTTCTGGCGAAAGTTTGCCGTGCCTTTAAATTTTTTTTGTCGAAGCAAGAGAATTTTTCTGGCTATACCAGGTAAATTGGCACTATATAGTCTTCTACGTACCATTCGGGATGAAACTACGTTACCAATCTCTGCAGAAATGGCTCTGGAAGAAATGATTGGGTCTTTTTTTGCCATAGTAATAATGCGATTATCCGTTGTTGGTGCTGTTTTCTTTGTTCTTCCGCGGTGTTCAACAGCAGGCTGTTGTTTCAAAGCATTTTGTACAAAATATAAGGAACGATTCACGGTTTCAGCAATAAAACGAAGACTTTTTCCCTTATTTCTCAGCGTCAACGCAATTCTCCTCTCCTCGACGGTACAATCTTTCTTTTTTAGTTTACAAAAACTAAATGGGAATTCCATAAAAATTACAAACCTTTTAAAAACTTAATAATTCAAATGAAAATAAAATGTATTTATTTTTTTGTCCATACAACGAAAGCTCCCCACGAACAAAAAACAGCAAATTTGAAAATGGAGGATCATTCTCCTTTTTTTCAACAATAAATGGTATTGCCATATCGAACCATTAAAATAACGAAGAATTGCCATGTGTATTTAAAGTCACATGAAAATTTTATAATCGAAAATGTATTGAAAGGAAATGTATTTATTTTTTTGTCCAGGTGTGTAGGTCGAGGGGGAGTAGAAGTCACATATAAAGTTAATATCTAATATGGCAACAAAATAGGTAGCAAGTATGGCAACAAAATAGTAGGTAGCTAGTGTTCTATAAAAAGGAAATTGATTGAATTTTTTATAAAAAATACTTATAGAAAATTTTCTACTAAAAAGAAAATTTATTGAAATTTTTTAAAACAGAAAAAATATTGAAATTTTCTCAAAAAGAAAATTTATTGATTTAAATATTTAAAGAATTTTTTCAAAAAGAAAACTTTTCTATAAAAAGAAGATTTATTGAAAATTGTCTCCAAAAATATTTTTTTTTCTATAAAACAAAATTTATTAAAAATGTTCTCTAAAAAGAAAGTTTTATATTAATCTTCAATTAAAAGAAAATTTATCAAAATTTTTTATTAAGTGAAATTTTATTGAAAATTTTCTATAAAAAAAGTTTGAATTAAAATTTATTCAAAATTTTTTTTATTAAAAAAATTATAAAATTTTTTTTTCTAAAAAATAGAATTTAAGGAAAATTTTCTATAAAAAAAGCCTTCCTTTAAAAATGTCAGTTGTTGGATTTATTAAATCTTAAGACAAAAAAAAAAAATAATGAACAGAAAAAGGATAATGAACCATGACTCATGCATTTCTTATTTTATAGGTTTCGGGTTAAAAACATTAAAAACCAAAACTAAACAAAACTCCACAACTGTTAATGAAGTGAAAATTTTTAACACACGTGCCTTTTTGTAGTTGTTGTTGTTGTTATTCTTCTATACCCATTTTTATTTAATATTCATTCATTCTTTTAAACGCGGATTAACATGAGTTTTACAAAAAGGACTATTAGATTTTAGTTAATGTTTGTTGCTATTGTTTGGTGTTGTTGTAAGGTAGTAAATTATTACAATAACAAAAGCAAAATAAGAATATTACCAGAGCTAAAGAACATTGAAACAGACAAAACTCTTAACAAAAAAGAGAATCAACAACAAAACATATGTTCTCTCTAAGGGTCTATTATTGTAGTTTATATTATTGTTGTAGTTGTTGCTAAACACACTTCAACTCTCTAAGACAAATGACTGAATAAAGGAATCAACACAAACATACACACACACACACACACTCATTCACTGATAATACCCAGCAAACTTGAGCTATTAATATTAGAATAATATGTTTGATATCAAGCCTCTCTTTAAATATTAATTAAAATTAGAGATAATTTTATAATAATTTCTCTCATTTGATGCTCTTAAGATTTAATTATTAAGGTGAGAATTTAAATTTTAAAATTTTTATTGTAAAATTGCTTTTTTATTATTTTCAAAATAAAAGTTTAAAACTATGATTTATAAAACTTGATCAAAAAGTAGTTGATCAAACCTGACAATTTGATTGTCCTTGATTTAACAAAGTACATTGCTTTATATTCCTTTTATACCTACCATCAAAAAGATGGGGGTTATATTGATTTTGTTATTCCGTGTGTAACATGTCGAGGTGTTATTTAAGACTCCACAAAATATATATTTTCTGGGTCCTGGTTAAATTCTGAGTCGATCTAGCTATGTCCGTCCGTCTGTCTGTTGAAAGCAGGATAGGGCTCGAACGGGACAACGTAGGGGGACGAAATCGGTTAATAAACAAAAAAGTTATGGGCTACAAACTAGAAACACAGGATGTCCGTTGTAGTTTAATTTCATACTTTTCTGCTGATATCTCTTAGTCAAAAGCATCTACCCACTTTACCGCCCACTTCTCATATAAGATGAAACTTCAACGAAATTGTGTTCAAATAGTTCAAGGACCAATGTAAACTCGGAAACAAAAAAAATGGGCGTGGTCCGACCACTCCGCCCACCTCTGGGTATATATATTCGGCCGAATATAACATTCGCGCTTGTTGAAGTTGATTTGTTGTTTATATTTTGTATACGTATGTTTGCTGGGTTATTTTAGAAAAATTTATTTCAAAAAATAGGAAATTTTTCCTTCAACTTATTGTTGTTATTTTCTTTTTTTTAATGGTCAAGTAGATTTTAATGTTTTATTTTTTTGTTATTCCTTTTTCAAAACATTAATCGAGTGTTGTTTAGGGGGTGGGTGAATTTTTAGCAAATTATTTAAGGAACGAAAAAAAAATATAAAAATTCAAATGTTATATAAAGGATAAAAATAATATTAAAAGTAAGAGTTAATAGACCAGGGAAAAAGAGGACATTGACTCATATTTAAAAAAAAAAAAAAAAAATTACAATAGAAGAAATAAAGGTCTTTATATAAAAACAGGCTAATAACAAAATTAATTTTCTTTCCCCCCTCTAATATATAACAGATGATACTTGTATCTTGTATTTTTTTTTTTTTTTGCCGCTTACAATGAATAATAAATGACGTCTGTTAATAAAAGTTCAAAAAAAGACATCAAATTCTTTAGAACAAGAACAAAAAAATAATGACAGTCACAAAAACAAAAAGAGCTATCAAATGAAATTTAAATTAATTAAGCAACAGCAATAATAACAACAATGCTAATAATAAAATCAACTATAACAACAACAACAAAAGCAACAAAAAATTAAATGAAATTGATGAATTGCTTTAATCATTAATGTCTTCATTAAATAAACAAGATAATAACAACAACAAAATTAGAGAAATACAAAGAAATTTATTTAATTGAAAAATTACAACAAAAACAAAAAAGAATTATTATTAATAAAAAAAAGTATTTTAAAACAAAAAAAAAAAAAACTACTCAAAAGTAGCTTTTGTTAAGGAGACTATTATAAGTTCCTAGGTAAAATAATGTACCGATCATAACCAATTTCAGTAGACTTCATCCTTGGACCATAAAAGATATGTGTGACAAATTTCATTAGTTCAATTCAATTTTTTATAATTGCGACTTTTAGTATGTTTACAAGGTTTCATGGACGGACGGCCAGAGGGGTAAAAGAAATCAAAAATTACTCTTAAATCAGGGAAAGGTGATATCAATATTTTAATGATAATTTTTTGTAAAAAAAAATTAATTTTTAGAATTTTAAACTTAAATTTTTGGCAGAGCGTAATGTCCGTCCGTCCGTCCGTCCGTCTATACAATAAAGTTAAATGGGTCAAAAATGATGCATAATTCATAGGAAGGTGTTATCAAGCACTTTAATTATCTGATTTTATTTTTCTGTTCATAAGTAAGTAAAAAATGCATTTTTAGAATTATAAGATCCATTATGGCGGAATGGTAATGTCCTTCCCTCTGTCTATACATTAGGGTTAAATGGGTCTTTCTTTTAATTATAATCTTTCTTTTAAGAAAAGGTGATATCACTATTTTAATCATCACGTTTTATTTTTTGATTTATTTGTAAGTAAAAAAATGCATTTTTAGAATTCTAAAATTATTTTGTGGCGGAATGGTAATGTCCGTCCTTCTGTCTATACATAGGGTTAAAATAGGTCGAAAATGGCGCTTACTTTAGAAAAAGGTGATATCAGTATTTTAATGATCACGTTTTATTTTTCTATATATTTGTAAGTAAAAATGCATATTTAGAATTACAAGATTTATTTTGGCAGAAAAGTAATGTCCGTCCTTCCGTATAATATACAAAGGGGTTAGTTAAATGAGTCGAAAATGGCGCTTAATTCAGGGAAAGGTGTTAACAATATTTTAATGATCATGTTTTGATTTTTTTATTATTATTATAAAAACAAAAAATTTTTTAAATTTTAAAATAAAATTTTTGGCTGAACGGTAATGTCCGTCCGTCCGTCCGTCCGTCTGTCCGTCTAAACATTCGGGATAAATCGGTCAAAAATGATGCATAATTCATGATATCAGAACTTTAATAATCAGGTTTTATTTTTCTATTTGCTATTAAGTAAAAAGTCCACTTTTAAAATTCTAAAATTATTTTTGGCAGAATGCTAATGTCCGTACTTCTGTCTATACATAAGGGTTAAATGGGTCGAAAATGGCGTTTACTTTAGAAAAAAAATGATATCAGTATTTTAATGATTACGTTTTAGTTTTCTGTTTATTTGTAAGTAAAAAATGCAGATTTAGAATTACAAGATTTATTTTGACAGAACAGTAATGTCCGTCTTTCCGTCTATACATAGGACTTAAATGAGCCGAAAATGCCGCTTAATTCAGTAAAAAGTGATGTAAATATGTATTATAATATTTGCATTTAGTATTTATATTGATCGAAAAGTAAAAAAATGCTTTTCTTTTGGAATTTAAAGTTTTTTTTTTTCTTTTTTTTTTTAAATTCTGATGTCCGTCCTTCTGTCCAGCTTTGCAAATTTTTAAAAATAGCAAAAATAACAAAAATATTTGGACAAAATATACTTTAAAAACACTTGAAAAAATTACACTTAAATATCTGAAGTTAATGGTTCAACTTTAAATTTTCATTTAAAACAAATAACTAAAAAATTTATGAAAATTTAATTTTTTACTCCTTTTTCCCACATAAAGAAATTGACAAGAAAACAACACAACCTAGATTGATAATTTTAATTGCTATTAACACATAATTTTATGTATTTTTATTCGGCATCAAATTTTATTAAGAAAATTTAAATTTCAATATTCTATTAATCGTTATTTTTGAAGCATATAACCCCAAAGTGGGACGGACGGACAGACACCGTAAAATCGATTCAAGAAATGATTTTAAGCCGATTGGTTTACACTAAGGTGGATCTAAGACCTATATTTTTGGCTGTTATAAACATCAGCACTAATTCATGGTACCCTCCCCACCTGGTGTAGGGTATAAATATTTAAACAAATTATTTTAAAATTTCTCAAACTTACCACAACTATAATTTTTTATTTTTTTAAATTTCCCTAATATTTTCTTGACAATTTTATAATTATTGTTTAGAAAAAAACTTTAATAAAAATTACATTGTAATCATTTTACAAAAAAATAAACTCTCATGATTGTTTAGAGATTTTTCCTGGGAATTTTCCATTTATTTTATTTTTTTTTATTTCATATGATTTTTTTTTTTTTCTATAAGAAGATTTAATCATAATAATATGTTTAAAAAAATATTTTGCTAGAATATGATAGTTAAACTTTAAAGCTATAAGTTTCTTTCACATAATGCTAAAAATGTTTTTTCAAAAACTAAAGAAACCGCTAAAGTAAATATTAAAATATTGTAAGAAATATGAGCTTTTAAAGCGGCTTAATAAAACTGAGAAGAAAAAAAATTGTCATTGAAAAAAATGGGTCAATATAAATAAAAAAAAACTTGAAACAATATCACCGGGGGGACAATGGTACTGAGAGGTTATTAAGTGGACATAAATACGAATATTTAAAAATATATTGGAATTGTTTTAAAAAGTATTAAATAAAAGAATATATTTTTTAATTTGTTTAAGCCAACATTTCGTTACCTAATTTTTAATTTTGTAAAATAGCTATCAAAATTATTTTTAATTTAATTAAACTAAACTAACAAGCTATATTAGTTAAGTACTAAGTTTAATTAATCTTTCATTATATAAATGTGAATTTTTTATTTATTTAAACCTATTTTTAATTAATTTAGTTAAATTAAACTTTTATTTTATTTTAATTAAACTTTTTTTTTAATTAATTAAACTTAGTTCAATTAAACTTTTACTTTATTTAATTAAAACTAGTTTAATTTAACTTTTATGGTATTTTTAATAAGTTATTTAAGTTTTAACTCTAACTTAAAAAAAAAATATTAAGACATTTGAAATTTCCATAACATTTTAAATTAAATAAATTAAAAACCTCGTTAAAGTATAAAATTGAGATTAATTAAACTATCCAATATTAAGTTTTAACTAATAGTTATTAAATTTAATATGATTATTACTACGACTTTTGTTGAGCTTGAGGTCAGTTTTTCCATATAATATTTTATCATTTTCAAGAAAAAATTAGTAAAGTTGTTGTAACACGTAAAATTTCTAGATGGAGACTCATTTAGTTTAGAAGTTATGGACCAAAATAAAACCTAATTATTTGATATGATATGATTTGGAGAGCAAACAATGAGTATAGGAAATCAAATTTTCTTAAAACTAAAACAAAAAATTCATAAAAAAAATTTAAATAAAAAAAATAAAAAAATAAAATCACGTATCTTCGCTCCCTTATAGAAAAGTTTGGCTCCGATTTGAAGGATGAACAAATTTATAAGTAAGCTGAATTTTAATCTTCTACCACGTCTGGCAGTTTTAGAAAGCTCTAGAAAGAGAAAAATTGCTTAAAAAAAGGACCAAAAATCCTATTATCTCCGCACCCTGATAAAAAATTCAAAATCTCGTTAGAATTTGTAGGACGAAAAGTTTTTTAATTTTTGTGTTATCTGGGAGCTTCAGAAAGCTCTGGGAAGAGAAAAAATTATATATTATATAGATAGAAAATGATCTAATCTTTATGAAATTTAAGTTTAAAAATTTATTTAAAATAATTTTTTAAAATGCAAATTTTTTTATAAATTTACTTTTTGGGTGATCGAAGCGGTTTTCCAACCGGTTTTAAAACCGGTTTTTTCAGTAAATGTGCTGTCTTTTTTTTCAAAATGTTAATTTTTCGAATGTCGAATAGACCGGTTTTTTTAAACACAAAAAACCGGTTTTAAAAATAGCATTTTATTTCAGAAAACATGTACTAAATAGTGATATTTGAATCGAAATTTAGGAATAATTTTTTAAATATTCATAAACACTGATTTCTATGTTTTTAAAATATAGTTTAAGTCTAAATTGGAATTTATTGTAATATTGTAATATTAAACAAATAAATAATTAATAATTATCCTGTATGACCTATATGACCCAATTTATTTTTGAAAGGTGTTGTGTTAAAAAAGTTTCACCTGAAGAATCGTTTCAATTGAGACAGGCTTCCATATTAAGCCATGGTTTCTGTTTATGCTAACTAAAATTTAGATGATTTTTTCTACAATTTTGAAACATAATTATCTTCTAGTCATCTAGATAAATAATTTGCTTAGCATTTTTTCTCTTTCCAGAGCTTTCTGAACCTACCAAACGACGTAGAAAATTAAAATTTGGCTTAATTATAAAACTTTTTGTCCAACAAATCCTAATGGAGCCATATTTTGAAATGTTTATCAGGGAGCGGATATAAGAGGATTTATATGTCTTTTTCTAGACATAAGACATAGAAAATTTAAATTCAGCTTAATTATAACCCTATTCGTCCTACAAATCCTAACGGAGCCAGATTTTGAAATCTCTATCAGAGAGCGAAAATACGTGGATCTATATATATGGATTTAAATATATCTTTCCTAAGCAATGTTTCCTTTCCAGAGCTTTCTGAAGCTCCCAGACGACGTAAGAAACTAAAAATCGGCATACTTATAAAACTATTCGTTCAACAAATTCTAATAGTGCCAGATGTTTCTATCAGGGACCAAAAAGTCTGTTTTGGTATTAAGAACTTTTGAGTTGTTTGCTCTCCAAATCCTATAAAAAACTGATTCTGTATTTCGGCCATTTACGACGATTTTTTTATTTTGAAAGGTTTACGAATTTAAAACTTTAATCAATATTATTCCAATAAATTTGAACGGCTTCAAATAATTGACTTCGATTATGGAGAGGAAGGTGTCTAAATGTTGTTCATATTTTTTTCTTTTAATTTTCGGATTTGTTTGTGCATATTTTCATTATTATATTATTTTATAAATGTATTTAATAAATTTTAACTTAATTATAAGAATTGATATTTTTAAAGAAATGTTTTTTCTGAATTTCAAAAGGTGCAACCGGTTTTTTTTAAATACCAACTATTCAAACTATTCGAAAACCGGTTTCTCAAAAAAGTCGAATAATCGATCACCCTATTATTCAACCTTTAATTGCCCAATTGCTAGGACATATATTTTCGATTCCGAAAAATAAATTATAGTGCATTTTAAACCTTTAAGACTTATATTTAATTTTTTTTAATAAGTTTTAAAAAAAAATCTTTTTCTGATCATAAGATAAAATTTTGTAAATCGTATACTTAATGAATCCATCTTTTACTTAAATTAATTTCAGCTCAGAGATATAATTTAAGCAAAAAATTATTATTAAATTAAACTTTGTCCTCTCATCGTGGTCAAAGCTAAATTTTTCCGAAAGACATCCGGACGGCCACAATATAATCATCATGCAATTTTATAAAGACCGATAATAAACAATATATTATTTGTTAGTAAATAATTAAGTTATTGACACTATTTTTTTTTATCATGTTTCAAGTGATTTTTTAGATATTTCTAGAAAGGATTTTGATTTAATTTAAATCTTTTAAGATTTAAATTTTTTTTTTTTTTTTAAATAGTTTTTATAAAAATATATTTTATTAACAACTCTGAAATCAATTGAATAAATGATATGATATTTACAATAATAAATCTCTTCAAATTATGCCATTACGAACTTCAGTTATGATATAATAACGTCCGTCCATATGTCTGGTACCAAAGACTTATTTATGTCAATAAACTTATATCCCCTGACAATAAACCTAGATGGACAGACGGATGGACATAGATAGATCACTCTAGATATTTACAAGGATCCTGAATATACACATGTATATACATATTTTATGAGTTGTTTCGTGATTACTTCGATATGTTACAAACGGAATGACAACCCAATATACCCCTGGAAAAAAATAATTAAAAAAGTAATGATTTTAACACATTGTGTTGTCATTGGAAGGAAATACTTAGTGGTGAAAAAGTGCTACAGAAGTTCTTTTTTTAACCCATGGTTGTCATTGGTATGATGGTATTCTTTTATACTTCTTGATCATTGCTTTTGAAGCACTTCTCTTAAAATTATGTTTTTACGATTTTTTAATAAAAATTCTTTTTTTGCCCTATTAAATAATAATAAAAATGCTTTAAATTTTATTAGAAATTATTACCATTTTTTCCCGCTAAAATTCATATATTTTCCCTTTTTTTTGGAAGTAGTTTTTAAGAACTTCCAAAAATGTTTAAAATATGCACTTAGTTCCACTTTTGAAGTTGTGAAAATGTTCTTTTTTTTTGGAAGAAGTTCATCCGTTTTTTGCTGGGAGCTAAAATGGGAGGTATACAAATGTATCATCGTATGTAGATGAAATTTAACCTTCTAGGGTTAATTTCTCTTAACCTTTAACCTAAAGTATAATTTAAATAATTACTCATTTAAAATATAAACTAATAAAAATTCTTTTATTACTTCTCTTAAATTTTATTAATTGAATATTTCACTTTTTTTTTATATTGGACAATTAAATTATCCTACAATTCGATTTTAATTAATGGCTAATAAAAAGAAAAAAAAAAAAAAGAGTTAAAACCTTTCGAATATAATTAATTTCAAAAATGCGTGCCTTGAAACTTTTTCTTATAATTTTTGCTATAAATTCTTTCCCCTTCAACAATAAATATTTTGGCAGAGTTAAATTTTTTATGATGAACAATTGTTTTTAACATTAATTTAATGACTTAATCACGTGTCTAAGATGGTCACCTTATTTATATTTGCAATTGTTATTAAAAATGTCTTTTATAAAATAGTTTTAGCTGCTGCCATAAATTGCTGTTAAAGTAAATATTTAGACAATTAGCGGTCAATTTTATTTGATGTTCAATTATCTTTAGGTAGTTTTTCTTTATGAACATTGTAAAGCTTGCTATCTACTTTAACCTTTAACCAAAAAAAAAACTTTTAATTCCTATAAAATTGAAAAGTGTTTTCCGTTAATCAAGAAATAATGTTAACTTTTAAAACCTAATATAGATCCTGTTAAAAATTGTTTTTAAAAGGCCTTTAAATCTACAACACGTGCTCATCCTCAGGTCTTTAATTTTTACAATCTATCCCTCTCTTTTTTGTCTAAACAAACAACAACACCTTTGTTAGTTTTAATCAAACAAAATTTCAAAATTCCTCAATATTTTCAAATATCTAACATTTGTTCGAAATTTCCTTAACATAGTGACAATTTTTGTATGACACGTGCTCGTTGTCCTTTGGCAGCCAAGAACACATCCTGTTAAGATCCTTTAATATTTCTAATAGTTTTTATAGGTCTTAATTTTGTAGTTTTCTTAATTTTTATTTTTTTTATTTTGTTCTCTATTAAAACATTTTGTTTATTTATTGTTTGTTGTCATTTGTTTGTATATTTTACGTTGATTATCCGGCAGACGTTTGTTATGCGTTAAGTCAGTCGTCTGTCTCTCTCTTTGTACTTTGGGGTCATTTATGTGTGTTTTTGTTGTTGTTGGTTTACAAGTATTGGCCTGTGCCCACAGTCCGTGTGTTAGCTGGTCTTTTGTTTTATTTCTTTGTTTGTTTTTTGGTTTTTGCTGAAAAGTTAATGGACCAGAACCAATGTTAAAATATTTTATAAGTGATTAGAAAGAGAGGGAGAGGAAGACAGGGGAATAGTAATGACCAAATGCTAATAAACCTAATGACCCCTTGAGTTAAATAAAGGTCAAAATTTTATTGAAATTATTTTAAAATTGATTCAAATTAATAAGAAATGAATTAAGTAAATAATAAACAATATTTGCATGTACAAAATAGAAAAAAAATTAGACCTTTCTTCTTAAAGTAAAAAGCTTATAAACTCTGAAAGCTTTATAAACAAACAAAAAGCTTAGAACCTTCTTTATAATTATCATATACATTTCTTTTTAACTAATTTAAATCCAGGTAGAATGCTCTATATTTGCACAAGTTTCACCCGGTAAATTAACAGTTTATTAAACATAGTGCTTATAAGTATTAAAGCTTAAAAGCTCCTCTATAATTCTCATGTAATTATTTATTAAATTCAATACAAATCGTTTTATATTTAGTTAAAGTTTTTAAAACTTTAAAATCTTTATCACTTTTATAGTGATTAATTTTGACACCCTTTTGATAAGATTATATTGACATAGGGTCCCTAAAGCTCAGAAATTGTGAAAGCTTTATATTTAAGTAGACACATAACAGCGTATTTCATATTAAAAATGAAAGCTTAGAACTTCTATACTCTTTTTAACTTATTTAAATCCAGCTTTACATTTGCAAAAGTTTCACCCGGTAAATTAACTCTTTATCGTACAGGGTGTTAATAAGTATTAAAGCTTAAAAGCTGCTCTATGATTCTCTTGTAGTTTTGTTTATTAATTTCAATAAAAATTGCTTTATATTTATTTAATTTTTTTAACTTTAAAATCACCTTCATGATGCTTAATTTTGACACCCTGTTAATAAGTTTGTTTTGACACAGAGTCCCTAAAGTAAATTTTTTTTGAAAGCTAATTTTTTTTTTTATAGGTCTTCTTCTTTAATAATTTTATGTACTCCCTTTTATAATTTAAATTCGGGTAAAATGTTTTAAATACATTTGTCAAATTTCACCCTGTAACTAATTTTATATTAAACAGTTTTAAAACAAGTTTAAGTTATCAAAAGCTTAAAAGCTCTTCTAAGATTCTCATGTAGTATTTTATTAATTTCAGTAAGAATCGGTTTATTTAAACACTTTTAAACTTAAAAATCCTTTTCATCTTAACAATGTTCAATTTTGCCACCCCTGTAGTTAAATCTGTAATGATACAGGGGAGTTAAAAATTTTATTTTATTAAAGCTTTCATTCTCTTTTATCATTAGTATATAAACTTTTTTAATGCCAGTCATCATAATCTATCTAGAATTCTTAAAACTTGAAGCTCTAACAGTTTTTTCTTTCTACTATTTTAGCTCTCTGATTCAAAAAACCGAAATTTATATAAAAATTAAAATATTTAGCTTAAATAAGGGCTTCAAAAGATCAGAAATTAGTTTTGCCCGATATCTCAGTCATTGTTGTACCGATTTAGTTCCTTTCTTCAGCACAAAAATTCATACAAGAAATTCCGAACCTTCTTTGTGAAAATCAAAAACTGGTTTTAAGACATACTTTAAGACATTTTTAGACATGATCTTCGCCATTTATGAACCGATCTTGCTGAATAACAAAATTCTCGAAATGATTTCCGATCGTTTGAAATATATATTATATATGGTAGTTATCGGTGGGCTTCATAAACACCATTTCAACCGACACACAGATGAACGGAAATAGTAATACCGTCATCATTTCTTACAAGGATCCAGAAAATATCTTTTTTGCTCTCCGACGAAAATTGTGGAAATTACAAATGGAAAGACAAACTTATATATACCCTTCACACCTGTGGTGAAGGTTATAAAAAAGGTTGATTAAATATTTAACTTATTGAAATCTTATTTCTTTCTTAAAGATCTTCACATAGTTTTAGTTTAATTAGGTCCTGCTAAATAAGTCTTCATAAAGGAAAATCTTTCAAAAGTTGTTCATACTTTAGTTGTTTAACTTTGACACCCTGTAAAATTGGAACCTGTTGAATTGGAAAGTTTGAAAAAATTAACAAACAGACGGACAGATGGACGGACATTAGAATTCTTTCAAAAAAATCTTAAAATTCGAAAAAATATTTTTTTCCTACTTCTCGATTAATATAAAAGCCAAATGAAAGTATTAAAATTTTGATATCACTTTTCTCTGAATTATGTGGCATTTTCGTCCCATTTAACTTAAATGTATAGACGGACGGACAGACATTACCATGCAGCCAAAAAACATCTTATAATTTTAAAAATGCATTTTTTTACTACTAATAAGTAGGAAAATTAAATGTGATAATTAAAATTTTGATATTACCTTTCTCTGAATTATGCATAATTTTCGACCCATTTAACTCCAATGTATAGACGGACGGACAGACATTACCGTTCTGCTAAAAAAAATCTTAAAATACTAAAACTGATTTTTTAACTAATAACACTGGTCAACAAAAAAATCTTCCCCATAGGCGAATAGTTGGACTTGATGTATTTATTGTGCTAAACACGAATCTGCTTTCAGTTTTTTTTTCCATCAGGTCTGAATTTTTTTTACGGGCGTGTCTAATATTTCGCCCATAGTAAGGCCATTACTCTAGTATATTTCCTCATAACTCAAGAACGGTGTTTAATGTGCCTGACTAATATCATCACCTTATTCAGCGGATACACTATAAAATTCGAGAATGATTTGTCGAACTTCAAGGTACGTTCACAATATTTTTTATTCTCTGAAGAATTTCAGAGTTATGGATCAAAATTTTCACCACTTTTCAAAAAAATAAATTTTAAAATTTTCAGTACTAATTACTGAATAACTACGGAAATATTTACTGGACAAAAAATTATATAAATTCAGCTCAAAGACAATTTAGGTCTCTATATATTAAAGTTCAACTTATCTTAATTGGACAAATTGTTCTTGAGTTATACAAGTGTGACTGCCTAAAGGCGTGGTCATAGTAGTCATGGCCATAAAAAAAAAATCAATGCGTGATAGAAAAAAAGTAAAATCTAATCCACCTATTTTTTATTTAAGAGAAAAAAAAAAAACTTTTTTTTTGCCCACTAGTGTATTTCCACTTAGCTATAGGTATGCATGGGTATCCAAACTTAACTGTGAATCCAATTAAAATTTGTGCATAAAT
This sequence comes from Protophormia terraenovae, assembly GCA_951394005.1. NCBI lineage: Eukaryota > Metazoa > Arthropoda > Insecta > Diptera > Calliphoridae > Protophormia > Protophormia terraenovae. The sequence goes on from OX596073.1 coordinate 12,829,436, forward strand.
TTTTACAATATGTGGCTTTATTTACTCGCAGTTTTGCCAGCTTTGAGATCAAGGTGATAAACTTAAATATTTTTGATACTTTCACTTTAAAAAAAAAGTTTTAGTAAAAAAAAGAAATCTTGAATTTTGCATGAAAAAATTTTTTTCCGACACTTTTTTCGAAATATCTCCTAAACTATTGAGCAGATAAAAATTTGATAGTAAAGCAACTTAAAGCCAATGTTATTCCAAAAATTTTGGTGTATTATTTTTATAAATCGTGCATATCGTTCTCGAGTTATAGTGAAATATACTCGAGTAATCGGCTTATTTAGGGCGCAATATTAGACACCGCCATAAAAAGAAATCCCGATCCGATGGAAAAAAACTTAAAGCAGATTCGAGTTTAACATGCGGAATTCCATCTAGTCTACATATTTTTTTTTTTTGAATGAGCTCAAAAAAACATTTTTTTGTCGACCAGTGTAATCAATAAAAAAAATAAAACGTGATCATTAAAATATTGATATCACATTTCCCTGAATTAATCGTCATTTTCGATCCCTTTTACCCAGTACATTCTGGCAAAAAACTAGTTTAGTTATCTTTCGAAATATAAAATATTTCGTCATTTTGGGCTTCTGATTAGAAAAATATTTTAATTTATTTTTGCAAAAATTTCGGTTTATAAAAGGACATTAATTCTTTGAAAAATATATGAATATTTTTTATATATTTTTTTAATTTCAGTTAAATTTATTTATAGTTTTTTTTTTTTTATTTTTTGTTAATTTTAAAATATATCTGTCATTTAACTAAAACTATTTTAAATAGTTTACATTATATTATTTTTTCTCTTTAGCCCACAATTGTTATGACAAAAGTTGTTAAAACAATTTCAATTTTGTTTTATTTTTTATAAAATATTTTTAGTTCTAATAGTAGTTGTTGTTGTTATTTAGCTCATATAAATACATAATAATAAAAATTTATTAACTTAAATCACCATAGCAACTAAGGCAAATAAATAATTTTCCTTTTTTTATTTTTTATAATATTAAAATTGTTATTATAATTCTATGCCAAAAGGAAGACAAAAAAAAAAAAAATAATAATAATAAAATAAAAATAAAACTACAAACAAGAATATAAATTTTAATGGTGTCACTAATATTTTTATTACACAGACCCAGTTTATTTATGTTTACCCTAAGCTTTACAAAAAATAAAAAAAAAAAATAAACTCCCCCTCCCTTGGCCCCTTTTAAAAGAAAACAACAGCTATAACTCTTAACTTATCGTTTAAAGAACAAAAAAAGAAATAAAAATTATTACTATTTATAAGAAAATATTTTTATTAATATGTATTAAATTCATAAGCTAACTAAAAGCCAACTTTTTTTTTTATTATTAAAAAGAAATCTTAATGCCAAAAAAAAATGTCAACCAACCAACTAAAATAAATTTAGAAAATTTAATAAATTTGTCAAAGAAAAAAAAAAAAAAAAATAGAAATTGATTTATAGCCCCCAAACTATAATATAAAATCAAAAAGGATTTTTCTTTTTTATGATAAAAAAAAAGGTTTTCATATTTTCTTTGGAAAAACAGAAACAAAAAAATAATAAAAATAAAACGTTGAACTAAACTTATGATGTCATAAATTATGATTTTAATCAGTAATCAAAAATGTAAAATACTACAAAAATAAAGGAGAAAAAAAATATATAAATATGAATATTACTTTGTAACTAATTTACGCATGAAAAATTTGTATGAGTGTTAATGTGATTAAACCAACCCAGTCTGAACACCCTCTGAAAGATTGTTTTTTTGTTTTTTATACAACCCTAAGCTTGTTAATAGAAAATTCAACACCTTTATTGCATTATGGTCTGGAAAAAAAAGGAATTATGATTCCTTGTTTTGAATGTAATTTTTTTCTAGTTTATGTTTAGTTTGTGGTTATTACATTTGCTAGTCAAGAAGGTATGAGTTTAAAACCTCAAAAAAATATTATTTAAATGGACACTCCTTTTTTTTTTTAAATACATTCTGGTTTTTAAATGTTCTTTTTTATTTGGCTTGTTATGACTTTAGATTTTATTTTTTGTTTCCTCTCCTATACACTCTGCCTCTTAATTATTTGACTTTTCTAAGAATTATACTCACAAAGAAATAAATAAGTAAAAATAATAAATAAAAAAAAAAAAAAAAAATTAATTAAAAATAAAAGTGATCAAAACTTATAGGACCCATTAAAAAGAAGTTTATATAAAAATTATAGAGCAGAGTCTAGGCTTTCATAAAAGATAACTTTTAATCCATTTATTTAAGCCTAAAGATAACTATAGCGAGCCACAGTGGTTGGAAAAACGTTTTTTTTTTTGGAAATAAATCAGTAACTAAAGAACCGTTAGAGGTATCTCAATAAAATTGCACATGGTCAGAGCTGAGGTGTTTTCGAGTTGATTTAGAGGAGTACAGGCCCCTAGCTGGCCAGGGTGGCCCTCCAAAGTTGGCCATCTCGGTTATATCATTTTTTAAAAAAATCGCCAAAAATTAATTTATGATATGACAGAAAAGAAATTTTATATATAGATAGTCCTCGTAAATTTCTACAAAAAACGCGCTTACATGTGTAGGTTATCTCTTTTAGTTTAAGAGATCTTCGGGTCGAAATAAATTTTTACCTCATTTTTAGCCTCGTCTTTTTTTAGTTTTTTAACTTGGCGGCCTTAATATTGCCCCTAGAATTTTTCTAAAATATTTGCCAGATTTTCTATAAAATTCTAAATAATATTGCTGCAAGAATCATACAATTATATTAATCCGTTAAAAAGTTATATTATGCTAAAGTTGGAACTTTAAAAAAATTTTAAATTTTTTGGATTTTTTTTAAAAAGGTGGCAATATTTATTCAGTGATAAAATCAGTTTTTTGTTCTGGCCTTTATCAGTTTTTTAATGTTTTCAAAAGAAATCTTAATGTAAAAGCGTGTAAAGTAAATCCAGAGGAGTTTAGGACAAAGGTCTGCCCACGAGCCCTATTCAAATTTTGTCAATTTTGGAATTTTTTTTTTCTTTTTTTTTATGTTCTCAAATCGCAAACCTGGGATCGACTTAAAATTATTTTAGTTCTTTAGCCCTATATGTAAAGTATACACCCAAAAAGAATTTTCTGACAGAAGCCCCTTATAACGACAGGGTGACCAGTTCAATGAAAAAAGTAAATTTTTGAAGGAAGCTTTCCCCGAACTGGAATTTTGGGTATTTGGAATAAGAAAATGGGAATCTATTTATTCTCTTCTTATAAGAACAAAATTTTTTATATTGTACTTAAATTTCACAATGATAGCTTAATTAGTATAGATTTTATTTAAGTTCAAATATTAATTTTTTTTTTTTTTTTTTTTTTGAAAAATAACACTAAATACAAAAATTTTTCGTTTTTTGATAGATTTAATAAAAAAAATTTAATTTGAATACTTTATTATATGTATATTATTATTTTTCAAGTAATAACCTTTCCAATGACATCAAATACTTGCATAAATATTTTACACAATCGTTTAAAAACCTGCTAAAACTTGGCCCCCCTTCAGCAAAATGTGCACATTTTTCTTAATTTCTATAGTAAATGTGAGCTGCTGCATTCTATATTAAATAATTTTGTGTAACTTTTGAACGGATAAATATATTTGAATGAGATGTCACATAACTATTACTGAGGTGTTTTCCAACTGTTTTGGAGGAGCACAAGTTTCTAGCTGCTCTGTGAGCAGGGCGAATGTCCTCCTAAATGGGTAACCTCGAATATTATATACACTAAGGGAAAAAATACGATTCAAAATCAACAACGGTTGTGGTCACATTGGTAATTTACGGTAACAGCTTTTTAATACCTTTGGTTAACAAATTTAATAGAAAACATATGTAATTTAACAATTTGATACCGAAATGGTTTCAACTTGGTGCCAATTAGGTATCGATTTTCAATAAGAATTGAACACGCAGTATTTAATTTAAACACATACGATGTAGATTCACTATTGACACAGAATGGTATCGTTTTCAAAACGTATGTGATTGATATTTCTCTGGGTGTAATAAATAATTGAAGGAGTTGACCACTTTCGTAGTTTCCCCTTCCGTCCACATACCAGCCAGATACTTGTTGAGATACCTCTAACGGTTCCTTAGTTACTGAATTATTTCCAAAAAAATGCGTTTTGGAACCACTGTGCGAGCCTAAATCGAACATTTTGAAGGGAAATAAACAAACTTTTGAGAACCCAAAAGGGATCATAATTTGTAATAAATCAGTTTGCAACAAGTGAAGCACACTGGTGTTCAAATTGAAACACGTTGGGTTAAAATGTGTTATAAATGGCGTTCAATTAAATTATGAAATTTTAATTTTTATAATAATATAGGGTAGCAAATAAAAATAGACAAAATTATGTATCAATAGCCTATAAAATCATAAAGCTAGCTTATGTTGTTTTTTTGAACAGAGCTGTCAAAGTAAATTTTCTTTTTTTTTAATTTCTAGAAAAAGAGTGAAATATTAAAATTTCTTTAACTTTCAATATATTTTTTTTAAATTAAAATTGTTTTAAAGCAAAAATTTAAAATTTTATCATAAACTTCAGGTATTTAACTGTAACTTTCTTCAATTTTTTGTAAATTAAATTTTGTCTAAATATTTTTGTTATTTTTTTGAAAATTTTTTTTTAATACAACATATTTTCAAGTTTCAAGGAAGGTAACCTAAAATGTTAAAGCATGTTTGTTCTGAAAATTTGCTGAAAAATAGTAAATATTGTCTACTTTAATACTGTAAAGAAAATTGTGCGTATATATAGCCCAATTTGAGAAATTATTATTTTTTCGAAAAATACTCCAGTCCAAAAAACAGCTTAAGTGCAAAATTGTTTCTTTGCTTCATCAAACATTAGAATAACTTCTAAACGGCTAGGTGCGATTTACATAAAATTTCATATACGGCTAAAGAACGAATTTTCCCTATAATGCGTCGTGCGATCAACTGGTCAATCGATAACAAATGGAAGTGCTCTCCGAGATAAATGTGTATTGCGTATAAATAAACGCGTGTTGGGGACAAGCTCTCTAATTTCATCAGAACACATTCCATTGTAATATCGATAGAACAATGAAATACAGCCCACATTGCGACGATGCTCTTGTGAATCAATAGAGTTAGATACCCTACTGTCATCGATAAGTACCTTCGCCCTCTCCTGTACGCGGTCGAGAAGCTCCAAAATAGACTTTGAAGCACCGGCCCATACATGAGAGTTAAATTCCATTTTAGGTCGGATATATGTGGTATAAATAGTAAGAAGGTCAGATGGAGAGAAGTATCTTTTACAACGTTTTAAAAAACCAAGGCACTTGAATGCTTCTTTCGATACTTGAAAAATGTGCTCAGTTAAACGGACATCACATTGTACTCTCATGCCAGGAACATCAAGAGCTCCTGATTCCTTTATATTTATATTATAGTTTTTAATAAAAAGAAACAATTTATTTAATAATTCTTGTCTTTAGTATTAGAAAATTTTCAATCAATGACAAAATTAGTTATTGATTTCAAAAACATAAAAAAAAACTTAATTAACATTATTTTAAAAATTAACGCGTTAAAATCGACTCTATTGGCGCCAGTCCATTCAGAGATTATTACGAGATCACGGTTAAGCGTATCATTCATGTTCTGCCTCAATTCAATTTGATCTCTAACGGACTTGGTCTATAATTGAATGAGTATGAATGGCAAATGTTGCTGTCATCTGCAAAGAAGTAGATAGGATTGAAGGTTTGATAAAGAAAATCGTTGAGAAAGATTAGAAATAGAGTAGGAAAAAGAACGGAGCCTTGCGGTACACATGAATTGATTTTGAACTTGTTTGATCAAATCCCATCTATTACAACTCGTATAGTTCGATCTCTGATAAAGCTCGATATAAACCTACACCACACTCTATCAAACGCCTTAGAAATATCAAGAGCCACAACTTTACTTTCGCCAAAACGGTGAATGGAACGACATCCATCCTTCCGATAAAAAGGCTAAGATGTCTCCCGTATAGCGACCTTTACGAAACTCATACTGACTACGGTCGCTTAGTAAATTGTTAGACTCTAAATATTTAACAAAATGGTAATTGACCGTGCTCTCCTATGACTTTAGAGAGCGCCGAACAAGTAGCTATTGGACGATAATTTTGAGGGTTATTAGACTGTCCCTTCTTTGGAATTGGCATTACATTAGCAACCTTCCAACACGTAGGATATTCGCCAGCATGGTATGATGCTGAAAAGGTTTGCTAATGGACGTGCTAACTTCGAAAAGCACTGCTTCAAGACCAGTGATGGCCTGCCATCCGGCCCAGGAGACTTGTTTATGTTGAGATCTGCTTAAAACTTTTTATTGATACTCTTTCGAGTTCGGTCAGTAGTTGATTGCTTTCCGGCAAGTATGAATTACTTGCAAATAATTCAGCCAATAAGTTAACTTTATCAAGCGGGTCAGTGAATATTCATTAAAATATTTATAGCACCTTTCCCTGAACTAAGCATTATTTTCTACCCATTTAATTTATAGACAGACGGACGGACATTTCTATTCTGCCTAAAACATATCTTATAATTTAAAAAAATTTTTTTTTTTCTTTTCGATCAATATAAAAATAAAATGTGATCATTTAAATATTGATATCACCTTTCCCTGAATTAAACGCTATTTTCCACAAATTTAACCTCAATGTACAGACAGATGGACGGACATTATCATTCTGCCAAAAAAAATCTTAAGATTCTAAAAAAAAATTTTTTTACTTACACTAAGGGAAAAAATTCGATTCAAAATCAACAACGGTTGTGATCACATTGGTAATTTACGGCAACAGTTTTTTAATACCTTTCGTTAACAAATTTAATAGAAAACATATGTAATTTAACAATTTGATACCGAAATGGTTTCAACTTGGTGCCAATTAGGTATCGATTTTCAATAAGAATTGAACACGCAGTATTTAATTTAAACACATACGATGTAGATTCACTATTGACACAGAATGGTATCGTTTTCAACCCGTATGTGATTGATATTTCTCTGGGTGTACTAATAAATTGAAAAATAAAACGTGATCAGTGTTGATATCGCTTTTCCCTAAATTAAGTGCCATTTTCAAAAGTGTATAAAAAAAAAAATCTTAAAAATAAAAAATAAATTATTTTTCAAAAAATCATAAATAATTTGAAAATTAACAAAAATCTTAATTTTTCTTTTTGATTATAAAGTTAGATATGTTATAAATATAATGACTGATATTTTATTTAAATCGTGGTATAAATGTCAATTTTATTAACAAATAAGTGAATTTTCCTAATTCCTGTGAATAAAATCAATATTTATTTTTTAATTTTTATGAAATATAACTCATTTTATTTGTAAGATTTTCAGCTTTATGATTAAAAAGACAAAATATCAATTTTTGTTCTTTTTCTATTTTTTAAGATTTTATGAAAAACAAAAAATTTTTACATTTTTAAGAAGTTTAATTTTTTTTGCTACAAATTGATGTTAACATCTCTGAAACCATTGGGCTCTAAAAAAATTTTGTAGGTATAATTTAAAGATAATTTAAAATGTATTTTTTTTTTTGGTATATCAATAACCAAAAATAGACAATTCGTTCTCGAGCTTTGTTGCAATATGTAATGCAACCTCATTTTTAAAAGAGATACCTTTATTTAAGTTGTAATAAAATCGACATTTATGCATCTATTTTTATGAAATATATCCCATTTTATTTATAGCATATTTAGCTTTATGTTTAAAGAAAAAAATTTCCAATTTTTGTTCTTTCTCGATTTTTAGAATTTTTTTTTTTTTTTGAAAAATAAAAATTCTTAAATTAAAAAAAAAAAAAAAATTATGTGTTAAAATGAAATATAATTTTTTGGTATTTTTTTTAACCAAATCCAATCAATACTTCTCGAGATATTTTGCAATATATGAGACCACCTAATTTTTAAATGTTATACTTTTATTTAAGTGTGAATAAAATCGAAATTTTTAAAACGATTTTATTGGAGCAAAGCTCATATTATGTGTAACATATTTAGTTTTATGTAAAATAAAATTTAATGTAAAATAAAAAAGTAAAATAAAAAATTATGTAGTTTTGTATATTTTAAATTTTTTACAAATTTTTTTGACAGCAAAATTTTTAAATTTTGTAAGAAATTTATTATTTTTTCAACAAAGTTTCTTAAATATCTCAGAAAATATTGTGCAGTAAAAAATATTAAAATTAAAAATTTATTTTTTTTTTTTAACCAAATCAGATAATTCAATCACGAGCTTTGTTACAATAATATGTAGAGTAACCTAATTAATTCTCACTGTATATCTGGTTATGAACTTCTTGATCACTTGTAACTAAATTGCCAAAAAAAATTTCTTGCTCCGAATAATCAACAAAATGCAGTCTTTTCTATAATTTTACTAACTTTTCATTATGAGTGTCAGCTAGAAAACCTCAAAATAATAAAATCCTTATAAAATTTATGTAGATTTTCATTGTTACTTTTTTGCATTTTTATCAAATTTAAAACAAAACAAAATAAAAAAAGACGAATGTAAGTTTATTATGTTCATTGTAGTGGAAGTGCGATAAAACAAATGTCGTTTGTGGTTAAATATCAAAATAATAAACAGAGCTCTTTTTATGATTAGCACATACTAAAGTATTAAAAGGGGTGGAGAAGGTTAAAAAAAAACTAGTCACTAGATTTTTGGTTAATTTAGATTTTTGTAATAAAATCTAGTGACAAAAAACATTGCATCACCCAAACACACTTGTTTCGTCGAATGAAATCAACAGCACCAAAAAGTGCGTGTTTTTTAGTTTAATTTAGTTTCATATTTAAATGAAATCACAGGAAAAAAATCTACATTAAAAAATATACCACTTCTTTTTCTCTCCTACTTTACTTATCACTACTTAACTCCACCTCTAACAAACACTTTTACAGCTGCTTTGTAATTAATTCATAAATTTAATTAGACTTTTCCATTATATTTTTTTTTTTTTCAAATCTAAAGTTAAGATTTTTTTTTGGGGGCTTTTTTCAGGCATAAAAAAATATTAAATTATTTTTTTTGTATATAAGTGTGTGTGTTTTTTATTTATGTCCTCTTTTTCCTTAATTTTTTTTTTAAGCTTTTAATATTGTTGTAAGTAGTTGTTTTTTATGATTTATTTTTTGTTTTTGGTTATTTTCAGGATAACAAATCTTTTCTCTGTTTTAATATTTTGTTAGTTTTGTAGTTGTTGTAATTAACTTTATTTAATAAACAAACAGCAACAATTTATAGGGAGTGTTTTGCTTACATTTGTAAAATGAGCTCAAGTTTTATGACCTCAAGCTTTGTTTATTAATTTTAGTGAAAATTTTTGTGATTTTTTTCTTTTGTATATTTTGGTCATTCCAAAGGAAGTTTTATAGTAATTTAAACAAAATTTATGACATCCTTTTAATGCGTTTTTTTATATATACATATATACTTTTTGTGGGTGTCTTAAGGGAAGGGGCAGGAATAGCTTTTTTTAATCATGATTTAGTGTTAGAAAATTTTTTAGGGGGACATTTTTTAAGATTTATTTTATTAAGGAAAATAATATATATAGTTGCTTTTTATTATAAAAAAAATTAGAAATATGAGTCTTACTATACTATAGATAAATTTTAGGTTCCTTTAGTGGACTAAAACGCGGATCCTAAATTAAATGAAACCCATTTTAGAAAGTTTTTTATTTTTGAGGACACAAAAGCTTTTAATTGTTTTAAATTCCAACATTATTCGCTTCAAAACTAATTTTGAAGTGATTAAAAATCTATTAAAAACTGGACTTTAATAATTACTTCTTAACCAGTTCATTTGTTCTGTATTAAACTATTAAAATATATTTTGAAAAGTTTTATATTTGAAGTATAAATTTAAAAGAAAAAAAATTTTCAAAAATTTTAAACCCGGTTTTAATTCGTTTAAAACCCGGTTTTTATTCGATTAAAACCCGGTTTGTATTCGGTTGATATCCGGTTTTTATTCAGTTCAAATCCGGTTTTTATTTGTTTTAACCCTGGTTTTTATTTGATTCGTATCCGGTTTTTATTCGGTTTAAAGTCCTATTTAAAAAGTTTTTACTATTTAAAAATTATTTTACGTTAAAAATTTCAAATCATGTTTTTTATTCGACTTAAAATATGTTTTCTTCGGTACAAACCCGGTTTTTATTCGGTTCCTATCCGGTTGTTGTTCGGTTTATATCAGGTTTTTATTCGGTTCATATCCGGTTGTTGATCGGTTTATATCCGGTTTTTATTCGGTTCATATCCGGGTTCTATTGGGTTCATATCCGGTTTTTACTCGATTTATATCCAGTTTTTATTCGGTTCCTATCCGGTTGCTATTCGGTTTATATCTGGATTTTATTTGCTTCATATCTGGTTTATATTCGGTTTATATCCGGTTTTTACTCGATTTATATACAGCTTTTATTTGATTCATATCCGGCTATTATTCGGTTCATATCCAGTTCGATTTATATCCAGTTTTTATTCGATTCATATCCGGTTTTTATTCGGTTTAGAAGATATAATGAAATTCTATTTCAGGACTTTAGTACTATTTAGCAATTTGTTCAAGTTTTATTCGGTATGTATTTGATTCAAACTCGGTTCTTATTCTATTCAAATCTGAATTGTATAAAATAAAATTCTAGTTCAAAAGTATTTATCCATTTAAGCTAAAAAAAAAACATCCGTAGATGTTCAAACCGGATCAAATACGGTTTTTATTGGATTGATAACGAATTAAAATCCACCAATAATCGTTGGTTGTTTGGGTATTAGAATTTATTTAACAATTTTATAATTATTTAAGCGAAGAACTTTCTAAGAATATACAAACCCAGTTTTTTTTCGATTCAAACCCGATTTTTATTCGACCCAAAATTTTTAATTATTCGATTCAAACTCGCCTCAATGCCTGTATTAAACTTTCTAAAAAAATTCAAACACAGTTTTTATTCCATTCATATCCAGCTTTTCTTCAATTAAAACACGGTTATTATTCGATTAAAACCCGGTTTTTATTTAAAATCCGGTTTTTATTCGAATTATAACAAATTACAAATTTTTCAATGATTTAAGAAACAACTTTTTAAGAGGTTTAAACACGGTATTTATTCGATTTAAACCCGGTTCTTATTCGGTTCAAACCTGGCATAAGAAATGTTAAAACTTGGTTTTTATCCGCTTCGAAACCCGTTTTATAAGCCACCAGGAAAATCTCAACTTTTCAACGGACAAAACCAATTTTAAAAAGTTTTTTTTTTCAATTTTAAGCCAACACCTTACTGGGAAGTTTAAACCCGGTTTTTATTGGATTCAAACGCTAACGATTAAAATTTATTTTTAACATTTTTGGTAATAATTTCAACAAACGACTTTTTAATATATTTAAACCCGATTTTTATTCAGTTCCAACACGGTTTTTAGTAGATTCAGAACCGGATTTTATTCGATTAATTTTTGGTTTTTAATTTGGTTCAAATCTGTTTTTAATTTGAAGAAAAATACAGTTTTTTATCATTTTTTTTTTTTTCATTCGGTTCAATTAAAATTGAACCAGTTAAATCTCTATTTTTAAAAGATTAAAAGAAATAAAAATTTAAGTTTTTGTAATGACTTAAACAACTTTTAAATTGAATCAATTCCTAACCGGATTTTATTCCAATTAAAGCCAGTTTTTATTCGATTAATTTTTGGTTTTTATTCGGTTTAAGTCTGTTCTTTATTTAAAGCAAAATACAGTTATTATTTGGTTTAAACCCAGTTTTTGTTCGGTTCAAAACCGGTTTTTATTCGGTCCAAACCGGTTTTTATTCGGTTCAAACTCGGTTTTTATTCGGCTCAAACTCGATTTTTATTTGGTTAAATTTTTTATTTTATTTTTTCAATTATTCAAAATTGATCCAGTTCAATCTCCACTTTTTAAACGATTAAAAAAAATGTTACTATTTTAAGCAACAACTTTCTAATAAATTAAAACCTGCCTTTTATTCAATTTAAGTCCAGTTTTAATTACATTTTTTTAATCGATTAATATTAATTTTATAAAATTTTGGAATAATTTATCGATAGATTATCAAACCCGATGTTTATTTAATTTAAACCCGGTTTCTATTTATTTCATACTCAAAATAAAGTGTTTAATCACTTTAAATTGTGTTTTTTTTAACGATTTAAACTAAATTTTTATCTATTTAACTTTAAAATTTTCTCTTTTTTCTCTCTCTTTCTAAGCAGCATTATTATTTTTTTTTTTTTCATTCATTTCTGTTTAATCAAATTTATTTGATTAATTATTATACAAACTAATTTTGTGCTACATCTTGTTGTAATACTCATTATAATTGTTGTTGTTTTTTATTATATATATTTTTAGTTGTTATGCATAAGGATAAAGAAGAAAATGGTAATAGTGTCTTACCTCATATACACGCACATGATGGCTATCGAACACGAGAGCTGGGAGCTTTCGAACATGGTCTATTAGATGGTGATATGTTCCTGCAGGTAAGCAGCAAATTTAAATAAATTATTATTTATTTATGTGATTTAGGAAATGAAAAAAAAAAATGGTAAAATTAAGACATTAATAAAAAAAAGAAAGCAGAATTGATTAATTTAAGAGATTTTCAAATAGGAAAAATATAAATGAATAATTAATATTGAAAGCCGCAATAATATTTTGTGAGGGGTTCAAATTATTAAGAAAATTTTGCTAGTTGCTAAATAATAAATTAATTTATATCCAAAAAAAAAAGCAAATAGTTGTCATCAATCATTTTTTCTTATGAATTTTTGTTGACGGAAATTCACTCTTAAGTTTAATGTAGTCTTTGAAACTATTTTTTATTTGGTTAAATTGTCTAAACTTTTAATGTAAGAAATTCAATTCATTTAAATTTATTTAAATGCAAATTTGTTTGATTTTCAACCCCCCTCTTGAAAAAAAGCAAAAAAAAAAAAAAAAAAAAATGCACCTGCATTTCAAATGCATAATTGTCGTAAACATTTTCTTAGGAAATTTCAATAGTTTGCAAGGGGTAGGGGTATTAAAAAACAAAAAACTAAACACCTTCCCTGACAACCACCTTCAAAACTTTATAGTTTTTTTTTTTTTTTTTTTTGTTGTTTAATTTAAAAAAATACAAAACAACATATGTGTATTATAGAAATGCATTTATGAGCATAAAATGCACGTTGTTTTTTTTCCTGAACTAGTTCCTAAAAGCTTTTTTTTTTTTTTTGTTAAATATTAAAACAAAAACAACAACATTTTAGTGGATTTGATGGAAATATGCCAAAATTGTTATCAAGTCCTAGAACGAAAAAAAAAACAAACAAATAGACACACAATCAAACAAACAGACAGACGGACGGACATACATTCATATGTTAGACTATAAAACTTAAAATGTTTTTTGTTTAAACAATATATTTGAGCTTGTTTTTTGCTTTAAATTGTTGTGTGTGCTTGTGTGTATATTTAAAGTTTTTCAATAACACCTCTCATGTTTTCTAGTACTAATTGCTGAGTTGCACAATTGTGCACTTCCGGCCATATTTGTCCTGACACGTCACGTACTTTAAGTCAGTTCATTCATTCCAACTAAACTACTTGGCTCCTTACGTATAAAAAAAATATACAAATCCTTTCTTTTACCAGGAAATGCATTTTTGTATGCAATTTTAAAATGTTTTTTAACACAAAAAACCACTCAGAGTTCAAAAAGGTTTTTTTTTTGCGTTTTTTCGGTTCCCTTCATACCTGTTGATGTTAGTTGTTTTGTCGGTTGGTCTGGTAGTGAATTGTACTCAATTTACTCACTCGTCGTTTATAGTGTACATTTTGTGAGTAGTCCTCCTAATCAGTTTTCTTTAAAAATGGCATTTTGTCACGCATCCCGAGGTTGTTAAAATATTCGTAAATATGTTTAACAAGTGAACTTGTTAGTAAAAAATAATAACAATAATAGTGAAAAAAATTAGCAACAAAATATAAGAGTTCTATTGGGAGTTGTTAAATATTAAAGGAATTTTTATGTTAAATATTTGATTTTTTTTGTTTCACAGTTGTTAAAAAAAAGTTTTTCAAAGAAATAAATAATTAATTTTAAATTGTTTTTCAAAGAATTTAATAATAAATTTATAATTATTAAAATACTTTAAGTAAGTTCTTTAAAATTTTAATTTAAAGAAAGGTTTGATTGAAAGGAGGATGTTGCAAGAAAAAACACTTTTAAAAGCTACTTCAATCTTTTATCTTAAATAAGAAAAAAAAAAATAAATAGTTAAAAACTAATAATAACTTTTAAATTATCAAAAATTAAAAAGATTTTAAATTAAACAAATTTGATCAAACATGAAAGTTGCAAGAAATTTTGAAAACTCTTTTTATCTTATTTAAATATTTAATAAGAAAAATAAATTTTAATTTATTATTCCAAAAAAATAATAAATTTTTAATTTATTAAAACATTTTTAATTAAATAAGTTTGATCAAACATAAAAGAAGTTGCAAGAAATTTTGTAAACCATTTCTTAGCAACTCTAATCTTAGTATTATTTAAGAAAGAAACTAAAATAAATTCCTTATAAAGGAATTTAAAAATATTTGACCTCATGTTTGAAGAGCTGTTTGATGCCAGTAAAAACAGTTTGGCTTAAAATAGTAGTAGTTTGATGCAACCCTAAACAATTTTACTCAGATTCTTGCAGAGCAGAGAACTATAAAATGTAAGCAATAAAAAGAAATTCCAACAATTATTCGTTATTTTTTTTACGTTTTATTTTACGTTTTAAATCTTCTACATACAATTTCAAATAAAATATAGAATTGTTAACGATTATTCGTAAAACCGGTTCAACAAGAATTCGATTAAGTAGAAAAAATCAGAAAATTTTTGGAAAAAATTATACAAACGAGTGTTTATTTTCACAAAAAATTTAATTTCTATATCAATTTTAAACGATTAATCGGAAAACCGAATAATCGATTTAGCGAATAAATTATAAAATTTACAAAAAATATTAAGAAAATGTTTTTTTACTTTACGTTTTAAGTCTTCTGCACGAAATTTCATTTAAAATACATAATTTCTAACGATTATTCGCAAAACCGGTTCAAAAAGTATTCGATTAAATAGAAGAAATCAGAAAAATTTTGAAAAAAAAAAAAAAATCATGAAAACTTGACAAGTGAGTATTTATTTCCACAAAAATTTTATTTCAATATAAATTTTAAACGATTAATCGGAAACCCGAATAATCGATTAAACGAAAAAATTTTAAAACCTACAAAAAATATTAAAAAAAAAGTTTTTTACTTTACGTTTTAAATCTTCTACACAAAATTTCATATAAAACACAGAATTTTTAACGATTATTCGTAAAACCGGTTCAATGATTATTCTATTAAATAGAAAAAATAAAAAATCATGAAGATTTTGCAAAATGAGTATTTATTTTCACAAAAATTTATTTTTTATATAAATTTTAAACGATTAAATGGAAACCGAATAATCGCTTAAGCGAATAAATTATAAAATTTACAAAAAATATTAAGAAAATGTATTTTGCTTTACGTTTTAAGTCTTCTACACGAATTTCATATAAAACACAGAATTTTTAACGATTATTCGTAAAACTGGTTCAACAAGTATTCGATTAAATAGAAAAATCAGAAAAATTTTGGAAAAGAAAATCATGAAAACATGACAAACGAGTATTTATTTTGTAAAAACTTAATTTTTATATAAATTTTAAACGATTAATCGGAAAACCGAATAATCGATTAAGCGAATAAATTATAAAATTTACCCAAACTATAAAAAGATACTTTTAACTTTACCATTTCAAATCTTTTACACAAAATTTCATATAAAACCCAAAATTTTTAACGATTATTCGTAAAACCAGTTCAATAATTTTTCGATTAAACGGAAAAAAAATATAAAAATTTTGCAAAACAAGCATTTATTTCCACAAAAATTAAAATTTTATGTAAATTCTAAACGATTAATCGGAAAACCGAATAATCGATTAAGCGCATAAGTTATTAAATTAATAAAAATATAAAAAAAATGTTTCTAAATATTAATGTTTTGAAACTATTATAAGAAATTTTAAACAAAAAAAAATTTCGAACGATTATTCGTAAAACCGGTTTGACAATTATACGATTATTCGAAAAAAAAAAAATATCCTTTGAATGAAATTTTATGCAAACCTTTTTAAGGATTATTATATCCGATTAACAAATTATTCGATTAATTGGAAAAAAAAATAGTTTATTTTTATTAAATTAAAAACGTTTAAATCGAATAATCGAAAACCGAATAAACGATTAAGTGAGTAAATTATACAATTAATGGAATAAATAAGAAAACGTTTTAAATGTTTTTACGTTCTCAACAATTTATATTAAATTTGAAATAAAATAAGAATTTTTTGAAAACCGATTTAGAAAAAATCATAAAAAATCGCACTCAATTGTATTGACAAAAATTAAATGTTTATATGAATTCTTTATACGAATAATCGGAAAACCGAATAATCGTTTATATATTATTAAATTGAACAAAATTAAATAATAATTAAATAATTTTAGAAATTTGAATCTTTTGTACAAAAATTTTTTATAAAAACAAGGAATTTTGAACGATTTTTCGTAAAACCGGTTCATTTTTACATGAATTCTAAATGAATAATCGGAAATCGGAATAAACAATTAAGTAAAAAAATTATAAAATTTATCAAAAATAAAACAAATTTTAACTTTAAGGTTTTAAATCTTTTGTACAGAATACTCTTTTTAAACACAAATATGATCCTAATAGATAAGAGTACTAATTTCTTTAAAACTCCCCTAATCCCCCTCAAATATGAATAACACTATTTAATTGCTGTTTATTGCTCTTTGGTTGATTTTTTATGGATTTGTAAGAAATGGTGGTAAATGATACACTAACATTAATAAAAACATCCGCTTAAAAAATATCACGAGTTGAACTCAATTGCCAGCTCTTCTCATGAAGAAAAGAGAAATAAAGAGTTAAAAAACAGCTTTAGTATAAATACAAAATGCGGTTTTTTGTCTGTGATCTTTATGATGATTATTGATGAGTTGGTGAGCTTGTGAGGAAATGCCCCTTAGGCTTGATGACAATGCCATATCCTTTAATACTTCCATATAAACAACCAGACTCTTAAAAAAAAAAATACAAATGAAACTGATATGTTATATTCAGTTAATCTTCATGCTTCATATATATGTATGGAGGTATAAATTTATATAAGTAGAAGAAAAAGAAGAAGTTGAAAAAAATCTAAAGTTGAGATTTAACACTGATGCATTTTAAATTATGACGCCACTTAACATTTTATGATCATCTACTAAATTGTACAAAATAAGCTTAAGACAAGGAGAAGAAGAGAAGAGTTGATATAACAAAAAAGAAAAACGTATTCTTTAGCTGTTTGTAGAGCTGGGGCGTTAATGATCCATGCTGTGCGTTTATTATATAGAGATGCGCCAAAGTTGTATATTTGAGCTTGAATTCGTTGTAAATTCTTTATGAGTTTAAAGTCAAGCGATAAAACATACTTACAAATGTAGCTTTTGTATTAAAGAAAGAAACTAAATAAAAAAAAACTAAAACGAATGCGTGTGGTTTTGTTGTAGCTTTTTGGCTCATTTGTCTACTTCAGCAATTGTGTCCTCCCCTCCTAGTGGTTGTTATTTTGCAATTCACTCATTCAAAGTGTTTTAGTTATACATTTGTTTATCATTTTTTTTCTTCTCTTTTTTCTTTTATTATTAATATTACAAACTCTGTAGCTTTTTAGGCCTCCAGTCAAGTGATATTTAAATACTTAAGTATTAATTGTTCATACTTACTTTACTTAAGCCCCCTTTTTCTTTACATTTTTTTAGTTTTAAGGATATTTAATATTCATATTTTAAGCTGCTAATTTTTTTTTTTTTTTAAGTTTAAAATTTTACAAATGATCATGTTGTCGTCATTAGGTGTAGATGAAATTTATCTTGCTCTTTGTTTTCACAAACTTAGTTTAAATTTTTTTTCAAAAGCAGCCAGCCATGCCGGTTATTTTAATTGATAAAGGAAATTTATTATTTAATTGTTTATTATGATCTTTAGGGGAATAAACAAGTAATTAAGAGAAATATATTTATATTTGAAATGAGATCAAGAGAGGAGAATAGTTGGATTAGACTCTTTTTCTAAGTTTAAGTAATTAAAGAAAAATTAAATACTAAATTAATATTAGAGCCTCAGATTATTTTTTTAATAACATTTCTTTAAAATGAATTAAATATTTAGATCACTTAATTCCAATAAAATTTTGCTTTTATTCGTTGTTAATAAATAAAAGGAATTTCTCAAAGAAACTCTATAAATTTTCATTCACAATTATTAAATTATTCCTCTAATTAATCGTTAAAATTTTAAAAATTCTTAAAAAGAATACTTTTTATTACCACCATCAAAAAGATTTTTAAAAAGAAATTATTTATAAAAATCTTAATCGGTTAACCGATTACTCAATATTTTGAAAATTATAAAAAATATCTAATGATTGTGTTAAACTTTATTTATATAATTTAAAAAAATTTTAAACCAAATAAAAAAAATTTCAAACGATTATTCGTAAAACCGTTTAAAAAATATTCGATTAATAGCAAAAAATTATAAAATATTTCAAACCCACAACAATTTTCACAAAAAATAGAATTTTCTATCAAAATAAACAAATAATCGAAAAACCGATTAATCGAAATAATTTAACATTTCAAAAATAATTTTCAATTAATTCAAAAAGTCGTGTTAATTTAGATTAGGTTAGATTATAAGAGTCGCCCGCTATTGCGAGTGCACTCGGAGGCCATTAGGCCCATTGTGATGCCCTATATAGGAAGAAAGCTTCCCTCCTTTTCCATAAACAAAAAACTAACTTTCCGAGGGTCCACCTTGAAACCAACCCGTACTCCTAACAAACCTAATTAGGTTTGACAGTGGCATGTCACATTGAGACAGTCCAGATCGTGGAAGAGTTGTCTACTGAGGTGTCTCAGTCTACGTCCTTTCAGTGCTGGACATTTGCATAACAAGTGTTATACGGATTCCTCTTCTTCCTCATCTTCTACAAAAACGATTCCCTGGGTAAACCATATTTTCCGACATGCGCCCTGCGATTATGCCTACTAGAAGCCTTATCAAGAGATAGTAAGGTATTCGAGATAGTTATTGTATTCGATTAATCGATTATTCGATTGGATGATGATTATTCGTTAAAAATGAATCTAAAAATTTTATTTTTTGTGCGTATTTATAATTTGTTATTAATTTTTCCCAAATAATCGTTTAATTATTAAAACGGTTTTACGAATAATCGCCAAAAATTCCTTATATAAAATTAAATTTTGTAATAAAAATTCAAATATTTAAATAACATTACAATTTTTCACAAGTTTAGAATATTTTCATAACATTTTTTTATTATATTCGGTTTTCCGATTATTCGTTAAAAATTTATTTAAAAATTAAATTTTTGTGAAAATAAACATGTTTTAGCATTTTTTAATATATTTTTTCCGAATAATCGAATATTTATTGAACCGGTTTTACGAATAATCGCTAAAAATACTTCAAATAAAATTGAATTTCATGAGAAAAACTCAAAATTGAAAACTGTATTAAAATTTTGCAGTATTTTAATTAAATTTTGAATATATTCGCTTAATCGTTTATTCGGTTTTTCGATTATTCGTTTAAAATTTATAAAAAAATTTAACTTTTATAAAAATAAATTAACTTTTCCTTGATTTTTTTAATTAATCGAAAATTTTTCTTTTAATTTTTTATGCTTTCGATTAATCGGTTATTCGGTTTTCTGATTATTCGTTTAAAATTTCAAAAGAAAATTTAACTTTCTTAAAAATAAATTAACTTTTCCTTAATATTTTTAATTAATCAAAAATTATTTTTAAAATTTTTAATGTTTTTGATTAATCGGTTATTCGGGTTTTCAATTATTCGTTTAAATTTAAAAATTCAAATTTATCTTTCATAAAAATGAATTTACTTTTCATTAATTTTTTGAATTAATCGAAAATTTTTCTTTCAATTTTTCATGCTTTCGATTAATCGGTTATTCGATTTTCCGATTATTCGTTTAAAATTTATAAGAAAATTTAACTTTTATAAAAATAAATTAACTTTTCCTTAATTTTTTAAATTGAACGAAAATTATTTTAAAAATTTCTTACGTTTTCGATTTATCGGTTATCCGGTTTTCCGATTATTCGTTTAAAATTTATAAGAAAATTTAACTTTTATAAAAATAAATTAACTTTTCCTTAATTTTTTAAATTTATCGAAAATTTTTTTTAAATTTTTTATGTTTTCGATTAATCGGTTATACGATTATTCGCTTAAAATTTAAAAGAAAATTTAACTTATAAAAATAAATTAACTTTTCCTTAATATTTTAAATTAATTCAAAATTATTTTTAAAATTTTGTATGAATTCGATTAATCGGTTACTCGGTTTTACGAATAATGGTTCAAAATTTTTTTATTTTGATTGAAATTCTTTTAAATTATATAACTAAACTGAAAGTTTATCACTATTATTAGATATTTTTTTATAATTTTCAAAATATTCGCTTAATCGATTATTCGGTTAACCGATTATTCGTTAAAGTTTTTTATAAAAATAATTTCTTTTTAAAATTAAATGCTTTTATAACGTTTTATAAGGTGTTTCCAATTAAATTTTACTAAAATAAAGGAGAATTTTCACAAACTGAATTTTTATCTAATATTTATAGTTTTTTTTCCTGCTTTTAGACCCACAGTTTTTTTTTTTTTTTTATTTCTTTTCAAGAAAAAGTTCACTAAACCTTATTTAAATTTTATTAAATATTTATTCCTTATCACATAGAGTAAAGAAATTTTGTAAAAACTTTACCAACTTGTTGTAACTGATATCTGCTGGTATTTGTTTAAATATTTGTGATCTATTTCAAGATTAATTTGTATTGAATTTAGTGTTTCTTTTTTTTTTTTTTTTCTTCAGCAAATTGGCGATTTAATCGTCTTAAAGTTTTTACTTTAAGACGATTTTATCCCCCCGCTCTAAAATTACATTAATAGATGAGTAATAATAAAAAAAAATAAGAAAAATAAAATTACAAATTCCCAGAGCGTGAAAATACATGTTTTCTAAAAAACAACAAAGTAATACACAGACAAACTCTTTAACTAAAGTAGCAGCAGTAGAAAAAATCATAAATTGGCGCTAAAAAAATAAAAAACAAAGTTAACACAAATGTATTCATATGAGTGCAATTTTAACTTCTTGTAAATGCAGTTGTTTTTATTTTTCTAATTTATGGTTAACTGTAATTTAAAACATAAATATTTATTAAAATTATTAATAACTACAACTACAACACTAACATTTTACAGTTTCTTGTTTATAAAAGTTTTTGTAAGAAAAGAAAAAAATATATATATATCTTTAAGCCAAGACTAGACATAATAAAATCTAGATTTATTTATATTTATTAATATAAATTCGCATGATTTCCAACAATTAACACATTGTAAAAACTGACTATAAAACCTCCAGCTTAATGTAATAAAAACAAATCACACCAAAAACCGCCAAAAAAATTTTAAAAACACCAGTCCCAAAAAAAAAAAAAAACGCATTTTAAAATCAATTTTAATTTATTTACAGATGCTTTACAACGATATTTAAACATTTAAAAAAATTATTTAACACTTGGCAAAAAAAAAAAAAAAAAAAATCTTGTAACATCTTATATTAAACATATAAATATGCAAATGTTTTTTATGTTAAAAGGAATTAGAGATTTAAGAGATTTAAATACAGGGTGTCGATTTAAGTTATAATAATTTAAAAAACACCTTTTTTGATCCAAAAAAAAAAAAAAAAATTAAATAAATCGAATAATTAAATAACCGGTTTTGCGAATAATTGTTCAAAATCATTTAAATGAAATTTCATTTCATAAGAAAAATTTTAATATAAGATTTTTTTTATCCGGTTGATCGAATAATTAAAAACCCGGTTTGGCGAATAATCGTTTAAAATCATTTAAATGAAATTAAATTTCATGAGAAAAATTCGAATATATAATTTTTTATCCGATTAATCGAATAACCGGTTTTGCGAATAATCTTTCAAAATCATTTAAATAAAATTAAATTTCATGAGAAAAATTCTAGTCATTAATAATATATAATTAAGTTAACAAAATTTCATAAAATGTTGATTAAAATTTAAAATTATTCTCTTAATCGATTATTCGGGTTTCCGATTATTCATTAAGAATTGTTATAGAAATTATGTTATACATTTTGTAAACTAGTTTTCACACAATTCGCAAATTTTCTAAAATTTTTTATCCGATTAATCGAATAATTGTATAACCGGTTTTGCGAATAATCGTTTAAAATCATTTAAATAAAATTAAATTTCAAATCATTAAAATAATAGGAAATTTTTACATAATTTCAGATAATGTTGATTAAAATTTAAATTATTCGCTTAACAGATTATTCGAGTTACCGATTATTCGTTAAGAATTGTTATAGAAATTATTTTATACATATTGTAAGATTATTTTGCACACAATTCGCATATTTTCTAAAATTTTTTATCCGATTAATCGAATAATTAAATAACCGGTTTTGCGAATAACCGTTTAAAATCATTTTAATGAAATTATATTTCACGAGCAAAAATTCTAATTGTTAAAATAATATAATATTTTTACATAATTTTAGAAAATGTTGTTAAAAATTTAAATTTATTCGCTTAATCGATTATTAGGATTTCCGATTATTCGTTAAAATTGTTAAAGAAATTATTTTATATATTTTGTAAGCTTGTTTTTCTCTCAATTAAATGTTGTTTTTTTTTTTTTTTTTTTGTAACGTTCCTAAAATCGTTCCCCAAAAATAAACGATTAATTATTAAACCGGTTTTACGAATAATCATTC
Source organism: Protophormia terraenovae (assembly GCA_951394005.1). Classification (NCBI taxonomy): domain Eukaryota; kingdom Metazoa; phylum Arthropoda; class Insecta; order Diptera; family Calliphoridae; genus Protophormia; species Protophormia terraenovae. The sequence continues at coordinate 12,852,639 of OX596073.1, forward strand.
GAAATTCCTTATATAAAATAAAATTACGTAAGAATAATTCAAAAATATATATATTTTATTGAAATGGTGTAAAATTTTGGAATATTATTTTTAAATTTTTTAATGTATTCGTTTAATAGATTATTCGGTTTTTCGTTTAATCGTTTAAAATTCATTTGAAAATTACATTTTTGTGAACATAAACGTGTATTAACACTTTTTTACTAATTTTTTTTGCCGAATAATCGAATAATTATTAAACCGGTTTTACGAATAATCTTTCCTTATTAAAAATAAAATTTCGTGATTAAAATTCAAATATTTAAATTTTTGGAAAATTTTAGAATATTTTCATTAAATTTTTAATTTATTCTTTTAATCGATTATTCGGTTTTTCGTTTAATCGTTTAAAATTTATTTGGAAATTAAATTTTTGTGAACATGAACGTGTATTATCACTTTTTTACAAAATTTTTTGCCAAATAATCGATTAATTATTAAACCGGTTTTACGAATAATCTTTCAAAACTCCTTATTAAAAATAAAATTTCGTGATAAAAATTAAAATATTTAAATAATGATAAAATTTTGGACAATTTTAGAATACTTTCATTAAAATTTCACTGTATTCGTTTAATCGATTATTCGGTTTTTCTATTATTCGTTAAAAATTAATTTGAAAATTAAATTTTTGTGAAAATAAACGTGTATTACCACTATTTTAATAATTTTTTTTGCCGAATAATCGATCAATTATTAAACCGGTTTTACGAATAATTGCTTAAAATTCCTTTTATAAAATAAAATTTCTTGATAAAAAATTCAAATATTTAAATAATATTAAAATTGTATAAAATTTTAGAATATTTTAATTGAATTTTTAATGTATTCGCTTAATCGATTATTCGGTTTGACGATTATTCGTTAAAAATTCATCTAAGAATTTTATTTTTTGTTATAATACATACATATTTTTTAATTTTTTATTCATTTTTCCCAAATAATCGATTAATTATTAAATCGGTTTTACGAATAATCGCTTAAAATTTTCTATATAAAATAAAATTTCATAATAAAAATTCAAATATTTAAATAATATTAAAATTTTGGACAATTTTAGAACATTTTAATTAAATTTTTAATGTATTCGTTTAATCGATTATTCGGTTTTTCGATTATTCGTTTAAAATTTATTTGAAAATTAAATTTTTTGTGAAAATAAACGTGTGTTATCACATTTTTACTGAATTGTTTGCCGAATAATCGACTAATTATTAAACCGGTTTTACGAATAATCGCTAAAAATCCTTCAAATAAAATTGAATTTCATGCGAAAAATTCAAAAATGAAAATTATATGAAAATTTTGCAGTATTTTTGTAAGTTATTATGGGGTTTTTTTCGATTAATCTTATATTTAATTTGATTTACGAATAATAATAATCTTTTATTTTGATTATTTTACTATTTTTCATTCTTGCAAGTACAAAAAATTTCCAAAAAGTAGATCTAAGAAGCACCCTGTATTAATACGAGTTTCCATAGTTACGCTTTTTATAACTGACTGCTTAAAGATTGCAAATCTTATTTAATTTTATTTAATTCATAAACATTATGTTAAATTCATGCAATTATTGTAAAAATTTATTTAAACATGATTTTGTTTGTGTTAAAAATTTGTTCAATTCATAAATTTTGTTACTGCAAGACAACATTAAATATTTTCGCACCTTGTTTAAATGAAAATATTAAAACTTAAAAAAAAAAAAAAAAATATAGTAGACATAGAAAATTTTCCAAGAAACTAAGATTTTCTCATATTTACAAAAAATATTATAAGCTATTGTGAATGATTAACAGATAAATACTAAAAATTGAGGTTAAAACTGAAAAAAAATTAAATTAATTGTAAAAAAATAAGGTTATATCTTGAAAATTTAGTTTAATTACATTATTTTAAAAAACTAAATAAATTTATGGAAATTCTTCTAAAATATTTATTAAAAACACCCTTTAACATAACCTTAAAATATTCGCAAGAACGTTTAAATATTGTTAATAATTTTATAATGAAATAATTTGCCTTCAAATGCGTGATGAATTTTGTTTTTAACTCTTACAATTGCTTCCTGATTATTGTTATTTTATACTAATACTAATAATTTAATAATTGTTTTCCTATTATTTTAGCATTTTATTTTCTAAATAATCAGGGTTTAATTTATTAGTAACTGTTTCAAACTAAAGTTGCAATTTAAAATGATTCAAACTGCATATTTTCATTTAATTATATGTTTAAGGCAGATGATTTTACATATAATTATTTTTATTTTAATGTAAATTAAAAAAATAATAATAAGAAATATTACAATTAAAGAAGAATATCAATAGAAAGTTTATATTTGCATTCGAGGTTAAATTTAAAGCCTTTTTATGAAAAAGCGCTAAAAGTTCATAAAAAATCACTTAATTTTTTAAATCGGTTAATTTTTTTTATAAAAATTTCTTAAATTGCGTAAAAAAATTGCTTAAAATACGCATAATACCCTACACACCTATGTTAGTGTAGGGTATAAAAATTTAGAAAATTTTCTAAAGAAAAAAAATTGCTAAATAAAATATCAGCGAAAATTTCTTACAGAAAACTGTAAAATTATTTTGTTGAAAATCACTAAAATATTCTATATAAATTGCTAAACGAAAGAAGAAAGAATTGCGAAGAAAATCTCTAAAATTTTGCTGAGAAAATCGGTTAACTTTAGTGTAAGAAAAATCTAAGAAATTAGCTATAGAATATAACTAAAATTAAAATAAAAAAAAATCGTTTAAATTTCTTCAATAAAGTTCCTAAAATTTTCTTAAAAAAACCGAAAATCTCTTATACTTTTTATGAGAATAAACATTTTCTAAAGAAAATCGAGTAAAATTCTGTAAAGAAAATCGATGAAATTTTCTATGTAATAAGTTTCTACCAAAAATTCCTAACATTTTATTAAGAAAATCGCTATAAAGTTCTCGAAAGAAAATCGCTAAATATGTTGTAAACAAAAATCGGTAATATATTCTTTAAAAAAAATCAACGAAAATTTTCTAAAAAATCGCTGAAAATTTACGAATAGTTTTTCACAAAAAATCGTACAAAAATTTGGCAGAAAATCGCTTAAATTTACTGAATAAAATCCCTGAAATTTTCATTAAAAAATAGCTAAAATTTTTCTAAAAAATTTAAAAAAGTAGTTTTTTAATTTTTTTTTTTTTTTTTTTTAAAAAAGACAAAAATTTATAAAATGTTTTTACTAAAAATCCCTAAAATAGCTAAAATTTTTTACAAAAAATTTGTTAAAAAAAAAAAAATCTTACATTTTCCCAAGAAAATGGGTATAAACATTTTCTAAAGAAAATCGATAAAATTTTCTATAGCTAAAATGGCTAAAGTTTTGTACAAAAAATTACTAAAATTTCTTTAAAAAAAATCTTCACATTTCCTTAATTAAATCGCTATAAAATTCTCGAAAGAAAATCGCTAAAAATGTTTGTAAAAAAATTCTAAAAAAATCGTTGATATATTGTTCAAGAATATCGACAAAAATTTTCTAAAGAAATCGTTGAATTTTTTTTTTCACAAAATCGTAAAAAAAATTTACAGAAAATCGCTGAAATTTTTAATGAAAATCGCTAAAATTTTCGAAAAAAAATCGCCAAAAAAAATTCAAGAAAACAGCACAAAATTGATAAAAGAAAATCGATAACAACTTTTTAATAATATAGCTACAACTGATCCAAATTTTTCTATAAAAATCGCTAAAATTTCGCTAAGAAAATTAATTAAAGAAAATTTTAAAATTTTTTAAAAAGAGATTACTGCTAAAAGTTTTTAATGAAAATCTTTTAAATTTTCTACTGAAAATCGCTAAATTTTCCAAAGGAAATCACAAAAATTTTGTTTAAAAAATCGATATCCGATGAAATTTTTATAAAAATCTTCTTGGAAAATTGAGGACATTATTTTAAAAAATAAAATATATTTTATAGGGAAAACTTTATTAAATTTGATATGGAACATTAAAGAGCTTTTTATAGTAAAAAATCTTAGGAAAATCGCTGAAATTTTCTTTAAAAAATTATACATTTTTTTTGCCGATAATCAAATGAATTTTTATACAAGAAATCGTTGAAATTCTGTACAGAAAATCACTGAAATTCACTATAGAAAATGTAAAATTTATAAAAAAAAAATTCGATGAAATTAAAAGAAAAAAAAAATAATTTTTGTGAAAATATCTCAACTTGCTCTAACTCTCTATAGAAAATCCTTTAAATTTTCTATAAAAAATCTTTTTAATTTTCTATAAAAAACCGCTTAAATTTTTTATAAAAAATTGCTGAAATTTAATATAGAAAGTCGCTACAATTTGCAACGAAAATATCTTAAATTTCTTAAATTCAGAAAAAATTAAAAAAAAAAAATAAAATAATTCCTTGAACAAATATGGAAAGAAAAATTGCGAAAAGCATTTATCATATTTGTGCATAAAAAAATATTTCATAGAAAATTTTCTATACAAAAAAAGTCATAAAAATTTTGAATAGAAAACAATTTTATTAAAAATATTGTTAAAAGTTAGTCTAGAGAAAAAATGTTAAAGACAAATCAAAGATGATTAATCTATAGAGAAAAAATCGTAAAAAATGTTCAATAAAAAATATATAGACAATTTTCCCTAAAAAAATTTTAAAAATTTTGTTTATAGAAAAAGGTTTTTAAAATACATTTAAAGAAATTCTTCAAAATAAACCAAATTTGTATTTTCTTTTAAATTAATATTATATGTAGGAATATCCCCAACATGGCGCCTTCTACTTCCTGTTTCTTTAAATAAAAATTTTCAAAATATTTTTTTTAGAAAATTAAAAACTCATTAAACTTACAAAAGAAATCAAATTACAGAAACAAAATTAAATCTCTCAGTTTAAATAGCAAAACAAACGAAATAATATTTAAAATGTAATTAGGAATGTGTAAAACTGGTAGTTTAAATGAAATTAAAACCCCCCCTACAACAAATAACTAAAAGAAACAAAAACAATAAAATAATCTTCAATAAAACCTCAAAAAATTAAGAAAACTATTCAAAGTGTAGGTATTTGAAATATATAATTATGAACAATTTAAAAAAAAGGAGAAAAAAGAAAGACACAAGTCTTGAGATGATGATGATGATGAGGAAAGACTGACTGACATACATTTGTTAAACAATTTTAAATCAAATCAGATTTAAACAAAATATAAAAAATAAAATTATGAATGAATGAATGTCTACAAAAGCAGAAACCTGTTAACAACACCAAATGACAAGATGATGAAAAAACAACAAAAAAAGACGAATTGTAATAAATGAATGAAACTAAATACAAAAAAGAGTTAAAACTCAATGAACATTGATTTAATTAGATATCATTTCCTGGGCCCAACTGAAGAATAAGCCGACATATGTATGAATGAATGAATGAATAGCCAGACTCCAGGTAGTTAGTTCATTATAAGCAGCAGCAGCAGGTTTCATTTTATGTTTAATAAAAAATTATTATTGTCTGTAAGTAGTTTTAATTTAGAATGAAATAATACAAGAATAATTACAGTTTTTAAGACTCATATTCTGCGATTAACAGTTGCTTTTAAATTTCAATGGGTGTAAAAGAGTTGGATGAATATTTATATGAGATTATGTTTGAAAGCTTGAAATTTATCAATGATTTGAAATAAGAAAATTAATTAAAATAGGAAGATGGTATAATGTTCGTTGTACAGTAGTTAAGTTTACTAATAAAATGAATTTGAAATCGTTATGGCTTTAGTACTTTTAATTTTCTATTGAGTGTTAAATTAATCATTATTTTGGTAAAGATTTTGTTAAATTTAAATTTATTTCTAAATAACATTTATTTATTTTCTTTATTTCTTTACAGGCTTTAAATGGTTTTCTTATGATACTCACCTGTGATGGTGAAGTATTTTTTGCTACCCACAGTATTGAAAGTTATTTGGGGTTTCATCAGGTAAGTTTGAAGAGAAAATATTGAAGATTCTGAAACATAAGAAATAAAAAATTAAATTTCAAATAAAACTAAAGAAAATTTTTGATAGAAAATTTTTAATAGAAAATTTTCTATAGAAAGTATTTTATAAAAAAAAATTTTCAGAAAATATTTGATAGGAAATTGTATTCCATACAAAAAATTTTATAGAAAATTTTCTATAGAAAAAAACAAACAATTTTCTATATAAAATATTTTATAGAAATTTTTCTATAGAAAATGTTTTATAGAAAATTTTCCATAGAAAATGTTTTATAGAAAATTTTCTATAGAAAATGTTTTATAGAAAATTGTCTATAAAAAATATTTTATAGAAAATTGTCTATAGAAAATATTTTATAAAAAATTTTCTATAGAAAATATTTTATAGAAAATTTTCTGTAGAAAATATTTTATAGAAAATTTTCTATAGAAAATATTTTATAGAAAATTTTCTATAGAAAATATTTTATAGAAAATTTTCTATAGAAAATATTTTATAGAAAATTTTCTATAGAAAATATTTTATAGAAAATTTTCTATAGAAAATATTTTATAGAAAATTTTCTATAGAAAATATTTTATAGAAAATTTTCTATAGAAAATGTTTTATAGAAAATTTTTAATAAAAAATTTTTAATAGAAAATTTTTAATAGAAAATTTTCTATTAAATAGAAAATTGTCTATAGTATTTTATAAAAAAAATTTTTCAGAAAATATTTGATAGGAAATTGTATTCCATACAAAAAATTTGATAGAAAATTTTCTATAGAAAAAAACAAACAATTTTCTATATAAAATATTTTATAGAAATTTTTCTATAGAAAATGTTTTATAGAAAATTTTCCATAGAAAATGTTTTATAGAAAATTTTCTATAGAAAATGTTTTATAGAAAATTTTCTATAGAAAATGTTTTATAGAAAATTTTCTATAGAAAATGTTTTATAGAAAATTTTCTATAGAAAATGTTTTATAGAAAATTTTCTATAGAAAATGTTTTATAGAAAATGTTTTATAGAAAATTTTCTATAGAAAATGTTTTATAGAAAATGTTTTATAGAAAATGTTTTATAGAAAATTTTCTATAGAAAATGTTTTATAGAAAATGTTTTATAGAAAATATTTTATAGAAAATTTTCTATAGAAAATGTTTTATAGAAAATTTTCTATAGAAAATGTTTTATAGAAAATTTTCTATTGAAAATGTTTTATAGAAAATTTTCTATAGAAAATGTTTTATAGAAAATTTTCTATAGAAAATGTTTTATAGAAAATTTTCTATAGAAAATGTTTTATAGAAAATTTTCTATAGAAAATGTTTTATAGAAAATTTTCTATAGAAAATGTTTTATAGAAAATTTTCTATAGAAAATGTTTTATAGAAAATTTTCTATTGAAAATGTTTTATAGAAAATTTTCTATAGAAAATTTTCTATAGAAAATGTTTTATAGAAAATTTTCTATAGAAAATGTTTTATAGAAAATTTTCTATAGAAAATGTTTTATAGAAAATTGTCTATAAAAAATATTTTATAGAAAATTGTCTATAGAAAATATTTTATAAAAAATTTTCTATAGAAAATATTTTATAAAAAATTTTCTATAGAAAATATTTTATAAAAAATTTTCTATAGAAAATATTTTATAGAAAATTTTCTGTAGAAAATATTTTATAGAAAATTTTCTGTAGAAAATATTTTATAGAAAATTTTCTATAGAAAATATTTTATAGAAAATTTTCTATAGAAAATGTTTTATAGAAAATTTTCTATAGAAAATGTTTTATAGAAAATGTTTTTCTATAGAAAATGTTTTATAGAAAATTTTCTATATAAAATATTTTATAGAAAATTTTCTATATAAAATGTTTTATAGAAAATTTTCTATAGAAAATATTTTATAGAAAATCTATATAAAATATTTTATAGAAAATTTTCTATAGAAAATGTTTTATAGAAAATTTTCTATAGAAAATGTTTTATAAAAAATTTTCTATAGAAAATTTAGAAAATGAAAATGTTTTATAGAAAATTTTCTATAGAAAATGTTTTATAGAAAATTTTGTATAGAAAATGTTTTATAGAAAATTTTGTATAGAAAATGTTTTATAGAAAATTTTCTATAGAAAATGTTTTATAGAAAATTTTCTATAGAAAATGTTTTATAGAAAATTTTCTATAGAAAATGTTTTTCTATAGAAAATGTTTTATAAAAAATTTTCTATGCAAAATGTTTTACAGAAAATTTTCTATAGTAAATGTTTTATAGAAAATTTTCTATAGAAAATGTTTTATAGAAAATTTTCTATAGAAAATATTTTATAGAAAATTTTCTATAGAAAATGTTTTATAGAAAATTTTCTATAGAAAATGTTTTATAGTCAATTTTCTATAGAAAATATTCCATAGAAAATATTTCATAGAAAATTTTCTATAGGAAATTTTCTTTAAAAAATTTATAGAAAATTTAATCGAAAATTTTTCTATAAAAAAAATTTTTAGTTTGGTTATTTATGAACGAATTTGGTTGATTAAAAACCGAAATTTTATAAAAATATTTATGACCAACCTGTTCAATAGCGAAACAGGTTATATAAAAACTTCAAAAATTCAAAAAATGCGTTTTGGCCGATATCTGGGATATAATGGAATGATTTTTTTCAGGAAAAAAATTTTAAGAAAGATTTTAAATTTTTCGTGCAAAAACGAAGTCGCTAGCTTGGTATTTATCGGTATTTATCAACTGATTTTGCTCATTTTTATTAGCATTTTTCTAAGGAATATTTTCTATAATTTGATGTGTAAAACATATATATCCGATAACTGGCGCTTTCTAAAAACTGATTTCAACAGACAGACGGACAGACGTACATCTTTATATCGACTCCCCTATCAATGAGGATCCAGAATAAAAATCCTTTTTGCCGATATTTCAGTTATTTATCAACCGATTTTGCTCATTTTTATTACAGTTTTTCTAAGAAATATTTCCTACAATTTGATGTATAAAATATATATATCCGATAACTGGGGCTTTCTAAAAACTGATTTCAACAGACAGATACTTCAGAAAGCGTTTTGGCCGATATCTGGGATTTAATGGAACGATTTTTTTCAGTAAAAAAATTTGAAGAAAGATTTTGAATTTTTCATGCAAAAACGAAGTCGCTAGCTTGTATGGGAGCCTAGAAAAAATACGATTTTTTGGGAGTATCTTCGGTTTTTTGCCGATATCTCAATTATTTATCAACTGATTTTGCTCATTTTTATTAGCATTTTTCTAAGGAATATTTTCTATAATTTGATGTGTAAAACATATATATCCGATAACTGGGGCTTTCTAAAAACTGATTTCAACAGACAGACGGACAGACGTACATCTTTATATCGACTCCCCTATCAATGAGGATACAGAATATATATACTTTTTTTGGTCTTAGATGAATATTGTAGAAATTACAAACGGAATGGCAAACTTATATATACCCTTTATACCTGTGGTGAAGGATATAAAAACTAAAGTTTTCAAGAGATTAAGTTGAATTAAACTAATATTAAGTATGATCAAACATATAATATTTACTAGAAGAAAATATTATAAAAATTATTCATTAACTTCCATAAATTCCTATGAAACAATAAATTTAAATATTCTTAATAGATAATGCAGAGTTCTAAAGCCCTAGAGACTTCAATTATAAATTAGTTGCATCTAAATTTCCTCGTATGATAGGAAAATAATCAAACTAGATCCTCGAAACATTTTTAAATAATTCCGATGTTTGTTAAACTGATGTATGTTGCATCAAACCAACACGGGGATACAATCAAAATTTTAAAAATATTTCTTTAATTCATAAACTAGAGATATCAAATGATTTCATATTATTAAAACTAAATAGAATTGACTTCTAGAGATCCATGTTGGTTTGAAAGCAAACTCTGCTTAAAATTTATTCAAATCAAATGATTCAAATACTTGAAATTCAAATTGATACATTTAAAATTATTTTCTCTTGCCTTTTTATTCCTGTAACTATCTTATCAAATAACTTTAATCTGAAAAACAAATATTTGTACAAAAAACCTCTTCAAACAGAAAAACACTTGCATTAACTTAAAGTCTTTATAACAAACTTCAACCTGTTTTCTGTTATTATTTCAATATTTATTCAATATTTTTTGTTTCTCTACTTTTTTTTTAACAATATCTTTTCAAAAGAGATCATCCTTTAACATAAAATATTTAGTTGTGTGTAACATAAAAGCAATAAATAATAAATCAGTTCGTACAGCAAGCGGGAGGATTGCGCAATCGCCTTGTATTACAATTTTTTTATACGATCATGTTGTATGATCGCTAAATGGACAATGTTTTAAAGGAGCTTGATCTTATGTGTGTAAGACCTTACGGCAGCCGTGTTAATGTTTGTTTTGGAATAATTTTTTTGCTTTCGATTTGTTTTAGTATCTTTATTATTTACATACAACATGTGTATAAATATTATTTTAACTTGTTTTTGTTGGTTACTTCTACATAAGTTTTTTAAATTTCTGTATTATTTTAAATGGGCTGGGAAATATTGGGAAAACAAATAAACAAATCTCTTCGATTAAACGACCCAATAGGAAAGGGGGAGGCGCCAAATTATTCTATTACATTTGACAGTTTAAAAATGGGTCTATAAACATCCGTCTGTCTTTCATTGCATTATTAAAAATTCATTAACCTTGTGAGCGTTATCAACCGTAAGTTTATCAAGAAGAAAATGATCATTCCTCTGATCCTTAATTTTCAGACTGAAATAGTTCTCAATTTATTCTTCTATATCTAAACTTTTCATATCCAATTGTTAACAGAAAATAAATATTAAAACTTTCTTTTCAAATTCATCACCAGAAAAAATCATTTGGCCTCCAGCTTTAATTCTCATCTGGAAAAAATATTTTCTCCCTAACAATTATTAATTTCTATTAATTTCTCTTCTCTTCAAAAGTTCTTTTTTCAAAACCTCCAGTACCTACTCTTCTTATTCCAGAACAACTTAATTTTTAATTGAGATACTAAAGTGGGCGTAACTATTTCGTATATTTTTTACTCCAACCAACATTTCTTTTCATGGTTCAATTTTTATGTTTTTTTCTTTTACAAATTTACAAGTAAATTAAAAACTCCAACTCCCCGGCAAATCATTGTTCATTGAGGGGAGACTTTGGCAAATTTTCGTATTGTTGTTGCTGTGAGGCAGGCAGGCAGACGTGTTCGCTGCTGTTTTATGTTTAAATCAATATTAAATGAAATGTTATGTTGCATTTAAACTGCAACACGTTCCAATACTCGTGCAACTGCAAATATTGTTATTATTTAAGTGCCGATGTTGATGATGATGATGAGGATGACGATGAAGTAAAAAATATGTTTATTTCAATTTCATACATTAAACTGGACAAGCGAGCAATTGTTCATTGAGTTTTTATTGTTTTAAAAAAATGTTTATACATTGTACGTTTGATTTGAAATAATAAGAACATGTGTATGATGGAAGTTCAACTGCCCCATTGTGGGAAAAATTTTACACAAAATTTTGAAAATAGTTAGGGCCAAATGGTTTTCCATAAATCAATAAGGTATTCGATTGATCAAAATTCAAATTTTTCTATTACTTTTTAATAAAAACAAGATCTAGTGGCTTCACCCAAGTTGGAATTTTATATAAAAATTAATATATTTTAAAGTTAATGAAACAACAAAATTTAATTAAATAAAGTTTTTTCTTTTCAATTTTTATAAGGACCGATTGATTTAAAAATTTGAAAAAATATTATCTAAAAGCCGGTTTTCTCCGATATCTGGGTTAATACCGGCCAATAATTCGGTTATTTATACTCCAATTTATTTGATTTAAATAACCGAAATTTTACAATAATATTTATGACCAATCTGTACAAAAATGAAATCCGTAGCTTATATAGAAGTTTCAAAAAGCCTAAACATGGACCAATTTTGTTCATTTATTCAACAAAAAATAAAATAATAAATTAAAAAAGATTCTGAATTTTCCTTGCAAGAACAAAATCTCTATCTTGTATAAGAGCTTAGAAAAGCCAACAACAAAAATTACTTTCTGAGGTATCTTCAGTTTTTTGGCGATATCTTGGTTATTTATAAACCGATTTTACTAATTTTTATTAAGGTTTTTCTAAGGAATATTTACTAAAATTTAATGTATAAAACATATATATTCGATAACTGGGGCTTTCTAAAAACAGATTTCAACAGACAAGACGGTCAGATGGATATCATTTTATCGACTTCCCTATCAATAAGGCTCTAGGATTTTAATTGTATCAATTATTTAATTGATCAAAATTCAAATTTTATAATATTTTTTACAAAAAGTAAAACAACTTATCTTATTGTATCAATTAATAAATTAATCAAATATGAATATATAAAAATATTTTTTTTTTATAGTTTGAATTTCAATTAATAAAATAATTGACTATAAATTATTCCTTAATGAAATTGGATTTTAGGTTTTTCTATAAAAATTTTATTTAATTTGTCTTCTTAAACAATTTATTTAATTATCTATTTTAAAATTTTTATTAATAATTTAATTGAAATTTGTTCGAAAACATTTTTTTCTGTGTAGCAAAATTGTAAGTGCTCTCAATTTAGGCTCTTTTAATTTACCAAAAAAAAAAAAAATATGGGCTATTAAACTATTTATTAAAAATCAAAACTATTCTAATTACATTTTTCATTAAATCAATTATTTAAATGAAAAAAAAATTTCTAATTTACTTCAAATTTTCGGCTTTAATTTTTTTTTTTTTTTTATCAATTAATAAATTAATCAAATAAAAATAAGTGATAATTTAAATAAATAATCAAATAAACAATTTTTTTCATAGCTTAAATTTCAATTAATAACATAATTGACTATAAATTATTTGTAATTGAAATTAAACTATAGATTTTTCTATAAAAAATTTTAATATTATTTATTAGAATACTTTGATTATGAGCAATTAATTTATTTAATTAATTATAAATATTATTTGAAACTATTTTAAAAATGTTCATTAATAAATCAATTAAATTTTTTCACGAAAATATTATTTTTGTAATAATTACTATTAAAATTACAATTTTCTATATTCTTTTATTTAACTCATTATTTTTATAATTCTGCGATTTGAATTTCTGCCATAGAGCAGAAATGCGTTGGCTCGTGTATTCTCAAACGTATGCGCACAATTTTAAATCGTATTCAATCGAATCGATGATGATGATGGTGTTTTTCTTATTGCTTCTGCTAAATGTTCACTTTTTTTAGTTTCTTGTGGTTGTTCTTGTTTTTGTAATTTCTTTTTTCTGTTCTTTTCTCGTTTGGTAGTTATTTGTGGTCAACATTATGATATTGTGAATGAGCTTGAAGATGAGTAAAGATGAGGTGGTTTACATTTCATATGTTTTGGAATATTAGTTATCGTTAAGCAAACAAATATAGTATTTGTTTAGATTACGGTTTGTGGCCTGAGAATAAGAGAAGAGCTGGTAGGAAATTTAAAGATTTTAAATTATTTAAAATAATTGTAAATAACTATTAATTAGCATGTTTAGAAAATATTTATAGTTAGAAAACGATAGGCTGTTTTCTTATGTAGATCACCTTCAGATCAAAATGAAACAAATAGGAAAAATATATTTAGAACTCAAAAAATAATTCGTAAACCATTTAATAATGAATTAAATTACATTCCACATTGGAGCCGAATCGAAATTTTTTGGAAATAAATGTGCAACTTCTAAACGACAAGTTGGATTTATCTGAAATTTGGTATATGCGTAGCAAAGGAGTGAACAATGTTAAGTTTAATAGAGGGAAACCTGAGACAGGGTTTAATTGCAGTAGAGTGTCCTGATTTCTCAATTATGAATGTCAGACCCTTATCTCAAACTGACTGTTTGTGTTAAAGTTCATCGCCGATACTTCCGATACAGCAGGTACGAATTAATTTCAAGGGTTTTTTTTATTTTTTTATACGATTTACTTAATAACTCTTTGGAAAGTACTTAAGACTCGATTCCAGCATAAATTTTCAGTGAAAATTGTGATCCTCTTGATGAACAGAGTCTCATAATCTTAAAATATTTATTAAAGTTTATTTTAGTTCTGATGTAATCTGTTTGTTATTTCAGATCGTTTTTGTAAACAATTTGTAGAATATTCACCCCTATTATGTAAGTCGTTGTCGACGTCGTCGTCAATTTGTACTCGTTGTCACATTAAGTCGACATCGACATCACTAAATCGTTATTTTCAATTAGTATTGTTTGACGTCGACTTGTTATCGATAATTTAAAAGAAATAAATATCTTCTCTAAATATTTTGTGACAATTGTTTATTTTTATTTTGAATTTTTTCATAATAATGAAGAAAAGTCCTGACACAAATATTGGACGCCGAATAATTGGTTGAACAGACAGAAGTGAATGGTAACTTCACAGAGAAAATAATCTTCAGCTACGAGGCACACTTTCACCTCAGTGGATTCGTTAAACAGCAGAAATGCCGCATTTGGGCAAATGAGAATCCACTAGTGATTGTTGAAAAGCAGAAGCATCCACAAAGAATGACTGTTTGTTGCGGTTTATGGGCTGGCGGCATCAAGGTCGGCCAAGCAGTTACCGTGAATGGTGTTCGCTATCGCGAGATGATAATGGATTCGGACCTAGACGATATGAGTTTCCAACAGAATGCTGCCACTTGCCACACAGCCAACAAAGCAATGGCTTTTTTGCAACATTGTGCATTTTGGTTGGAACACACTTTATATTAAAAAAGACGTCTTATCTTGTTTTGCAAAAAATTTACTCTGCTACTACCTCCTGTCAACTGTTTTTAAGCCACCACCAGTTCCATTCACTACTTTATTATGGATTAATTAGTTTTTTACCCGTGGTCTATAACCAAAAATATAATACATAATTTATTTATTATAAATAAAGAAATAATTATATTTCAGTTTTAAAAAAGTTAAATTATTATGACTTTAATTTTAATTTTGCCAACTTTCATTCTGAGTCGACATCAAAAAATGTGTCGACAATATCAGAGTCGTTTCAACTCGACGTCGACTTTAAATCGCCTTAGAAAATTATAAAACTTTGTCAATATTGAGATTTGTAGTCAATATTGACATCACAAATACCATTTTTGTTTTGTCGACGTGACTTGACATACATAATAGGGGCGATTATCACGTCCAATACTTATTTAATCGAAGAACAACACATGATAGAACCGTTATTAAAAACTGAAAGTAATGCATCCTCTTGACTAACAGGGTTCTCATACTTTTAAAATATTCATTAAAGTTCATCCTAGAGATAGTTTAATCTGTATGAAACTTCATGTTTCTTTCGCAAAATATTTGTAGGATATTTAATATTCTCAAAGTTCACCTTAGAATGATGTAATATTTTATAAGCTTCCGGTCTCATCGGCCTAATACTTGTGGGATATTGTCATGACCAATATTTCCTAATTCGAAGAGTGGACTTTGCGGGCTTGTGGACTTAAACATATTCCACCACTAATTGCCAAACATGTTAGTTCCATCAGTGAAAACTAAGGAGATTGCGTACTCTTGAATAAATGAGT